>PVKM010010351.1:0-35088 GCA_004027735.1 Carollia perspicillata
GACTGATTGAAAATATTTATTATTTTAATATGGAGGGGGCACACGTCTAGACACCACCTAAAATTATCTCAACTTACCTCTCTTCACAGATAAATACTGTAATGAAGCACATGAGAAAGTTACCTCCACACCAGTAGGGGAAATAATTACAACTCTTCACACTCTATAGCAGTTTTACGTTAGCCAAGCATTGGTCACTTGGTATCTCAGCTGACCACCACTGTAGTTTGATAAAAGGAGTATCATCACATCCACCGTATCTAGAGTTCATAGATGAGTTCACAGATAATCCCACCCAGGGTTGGCAACTTGCCTAACAATATTAACAACATTTTTTTGAGCACTTAACTCGTCCCAGCTAAATGTTTTATAGACATCATCTAAAATTTAATCCCCACCCCTGCTCTAAGAGGCATATCCCGTTATTATCTCCATTTGACAGATGATGAAAGGAAACACAGAGGTAACTCAGCCCAGGTCACCCAGCCAGTGGGAACGCGGTAAACTGACTGCACTTTCTTGCCCAAGGTCACCGAGGAGTGAGGTCGCCAGATCCGGAGGGTGCTGACCTGTCGGAAACTTGTTCCTGGGTGAGTTTCTTGTCGCTCTGCAGCAGGATGGACACGTAGTGGCGGATCATGCCGACGAAGAAGGTGATGATAACGATGGGCAGGACCACCCAGAGGCGGATGTTGGAGTCGAGCAGCAGCTCAGGCCCCGCCATCTTCACAGAGGGCCAGCTCCTGGCCAGGTGTAGCTGGGTTTCGCTTCCCTAGGGGCCCTGAGCTGCCCCCTTAAGCTCGTTTCCGGGTCCTCTCAAGCCCTCAGCCTGGCTGGCCCGGGAAACTACCGCAACCCCAGCCCTGGCGTAGTGCCCCAAGCCGGGCTGCTCGGCCGCCCACTTCCGGCGCGGACGTTTGAAGTCCTGGCGCGGCTCGGTGACGTAGGGTGGCGTTGGACCGGGCGGGAGAGAGGTAAACAGCGGGTGGCGACGGTCTGTTGGCGGGCGAGTGGAGCCGCGCTCGTCGTCACTCGAGGCTCTTCTGCGACCTGGCCTGTAGGCCTGGTCCTTGCTGGGCCTTTGCGTACGAGGTTCCGCGCCTTGAACGTTAGCTTCTTCATACGTCCTATCGTGGGATAGACCCTCAGGTATCCCCCAGCGTCGTTAAAATGGCGAAATGAGAAGGGCTTTTATCCTCAATCCCTACCCAAATGGCCTAGGCCAGGTAACGGGTCCCATCTTCCGGTCTTTTAAGCTCTGTAAACCAGAAGGTGCAAGACGGTTAAGGGCATGCCTTTTAGTCAGCGGGCTCTGACTTAGCTTTTCCGCCTGTAAAATGGCTGACAATGGTTATAGCTATTAAACGAGGCAATGAATGGAGAAAACGCTTAGCATGGTGCCTGGTGCATAGTAAATGTTATTGGTAGCCATTATTATAATCAAGAGAAAGTATAGGTGGTGGTTAAGAGAGCAGATTCTGCAGCCATATTGCCTGAGTTAGAATCTAAGGTCTTTCATTGATTATGATAATTATCTACCTACCTTAAACATTTTTGTGAGGAAAACTACAGTAAAACAATTTTTGTTAGCTATTAGTATTTGCCTGCCATTCTCATTTGGCAAATATTCTCAGAAATTTTTCTTTATGCCACATACTGTGCTGGGCACTAGGGATACTGAGATAAATGAGGCTGGGCTCCTGCCTTCAAAGAGCCCCGCAGTTGTGAAGTCAGTAGAGCTCCTAGATATGCTCAGTGGAGCAGGGAAGCTAGAGTAGCAAACTTCCTTGCGGATAGGAACATTTTTCAAGGACGATGACATTTGAGTCTTTAAGGATGAGTAGTAGTTTCAAGGCAGCTAAGAATATTTGGGGTGAAAAGACCACTTTATGCAAAAGCACTAAGACTAGGAAGGTTCTGGTTTACAAGGTAGGCTAGAAGGCCCTGTGGTTCAGGCACTCCCTGCCTCTGCAGTCTCATTTGTAACTCGACGCACTTCTTCCTGTTTCAGTGTTGAGTTTTTCTTTGCCTGGACCTACTCGACTCATATCTTTTATATTGGTTTACTCGTATTTCAACACCCACTCCCCTGCTCAAAATTATTTTCCCAAAGAGATTATCCCTGAGAAATCGTCTCAGCTTTTTTTCATCACCCCTACCCCAACAAGACTAAATTTCCTTGTAAGCCCTCCTAACACCCTGTGCTTTGCTTTTGTAGCACATAACTATACAGTCAGGAGTCGATTAATCATGGGGATACATTCTGAGAAATGCGTCATTAGGCAATTTCGTCATTGTACAAACATCATAGAGTATACTCACACAAACCTAGATGGTATAGCCTCTTGCTTCTAGGCTACAAGCCTGTATAGCATGTTACTGTGCAATACAACATAAGATTAAATCAAGCACAAGAGGAAACGAAGTAATCAGGTGATGTAATCAAATGTATGAGGCTGATGCTGTGTACACAGCTGTTTTATAGCATACCTTTTTTTACTTTTATTTTTTAAAAAGATTTTATATATTTTTAGAGAGAGGGGGAGGGAGAAAGAGAGGGAGAGAAAGGTGTGGCTGCCTCTCATGTGCCCCCTACTGGGGACCTGGCCTGCAACCAGGCATGTGCCCTAACTGGGAATGGAACCAGCAAACCTTTGGTTTGCAGGCCGGGGCTCAATCCACTGAAAGCCATTTTTTTAGTAAGTAGAAAGAGTATACTATAAGCCAGTGGCATAGTTGCTTATTATCAAATGTTATGTACTATACATAATTGTATGCACTGTTTTATGACTGACAGCACTACAAACAAATGTGAATAATGTGTTGTACTGTGACATTACAATGGCTATTATATCACCAGGTGATAGGAATTTTTAAGCTCCGTTATAATCTTATGGGACCTCTGTGATACAGGTCGTTCATCATCTGAAACAGCCTTATGTGGGGCATGACTGTAGTTAAATAAGTACCTCAAGACTACTCATTACTATATTGTGAACTCCCTGAGATCAGGCATCATCATATCTGGTTCATAATTGTAACCCCAACACCTAACAGTCCCTAATATGTAGTATTGGATTATTAAATTAAAGGAGAGATATAATTTGGGGCTACACGGTGAAGGATCTTGAATGTCAGAGAACTGGGTTTTATCCTTCAGCAAGAGGGAAGTGGTCAAGCTAAAAAAGGCAACTAGGTAAAGTCTTGAAAGCAAGGGACTATTGATAAGAATTTTCTCAACTGCTGGATTTAGATAGCACTGAACACTTTGATTTTGAATAAAGTAGTTTTCTTTGAGCTATAGCTTTAACTTGTCAGAATTTATGAAGCTTTGAGATGGTAACAGCTGTTCTCTGACTTTGTTGTAGGAAATAATTTAACTACAGAAAACTGTCCAAATGATTTCCAAAAGAAGACTATCAAAATCTGAGGACAAAGAGAGCCTGACAGAAGATGCCTCTAGTAAGTATCTACCCATTTATTGCTTTATTTCCTGTTGCAAATGTGTGTGGCAGTATTTCATTTTTTCTTACAGCCGAATACTGTTCCTTTTATATGTACCACATCTTCTTTATCCAATCATAATGGAATGCTACTCAGAGATAAGAAAAAATGAAATACTACATTTGCGACAACTTGGATAGATTTTGAGAATATCGTGCTAAGCGAAATAAGTCAGGTGGAAAAGCACAAGAACCATATGATTTCACTGACATGTGGGTTATAAAAAAGAAAGCAACAAATGAACAAACAAAACTCATAGACAGCAGTAGAGTGGTTGTCAAAAGGGAAGTGGGGAGGTTGAAGAGGGGAGAGGGGGTCAAATATATAGTGATGGAAGGGGACTTTGGGTGGTGAGCACACAGTGCAGTATACAGATGATGTTTCCTAGAATTGTGTACTTGAAACTGATATACTCTTATTAACCAATGTCATCCCAATATGTTTAACAAAATTAAAAAAATGTATGAGGCACTTAAAGAGATGTGAAATTCCTACTTTCAAATGCTGAGAGTCATGAAGGTTTAATGGAGAAAACACACAATCTGTATCAGGAGATATGGGATTGAGTTTCTGCCTCTGGTTCCATGTATTACTTTAGGCATGCCTGCAGTCTCGGAGTGTCAGTCTCCACATACGTAAGAGGCGTTAGTATTATAAAGCTTATCTATTGTACATTATGTAGGTGCTGGGACACGAAGATACAACATAGTCCCTAACCTTAAAAAAAAACCTTATGGTTCCCTTTTCTTTTCTTTTTTTTTGATAATCAAATTTTGTTTATTTAGAAATAAACTCATAAATCAGAAACATATTCTGCTGGACCATATATCCTGATTTTTTCCCCCCACAAAATTCTGTCCATGATTACAATAACAGAAAATGGCATAGCTTGGAAAATAATGTTAAAGGAAACTTTTTTTTAATGCCAGTTCACTTTTATTTATTTTTTTAACTATATTTTATTGATTATGCTATTATAGTTGTCCCATTTTCCCCCCTTCACCCTGCACACCCCCTCCCACCCACATTCCCCCCCTTTAGTCCATGTCCATGGAACGTACATATAAGTTCTTTGGCTTCTCCATTTCCTATTCTATTCTTAACCTCCCCCTGTCTATTTTGTACCTACAATTTATGCTTCTTATTTCCTGTACTTTCCTCCCTCACTCTCCCTGCTCCCCTTCCCTACTGGTAACCCTCCATGTGATCTCCATTTCTGTCATTCTGTTCCTGTTCTAGTTGTTTTCTTAGTTTGTTTTTGTTTTTGTTTTTTTCCAGTTCAGTCGTTGATGGTTGTGAGTTTGTTGTCATTTTACTGTTCATATTTTTTATCCTCTTCTTTTTCTTAGATAAGTCCCTTTAACATTTCATATGCTGAGGGCTTGGTGAAGATGAACTCCTTGAACTTGACCTTATCTGGGAAGCACTTTATCTGCCCTTCCATTCTAAATGAAAGCTTTGCTGGATAGAGCAGTCTTGGATGTAGGTCCTTGTCTTTCATGACTTGGAATACTTCTTTCCAGCCTCTTCTTGCCTGTAAGGTCTCTTTTGAGAAATCAGCTGACAGTCTTATGGGAACTCCTTTGTAGGTGACTGTCTCCTTATCTCTTGCTGCTTCTAGGATTCTCTCCTTAATTTTAACCTTGGGTAATGTAATGATGATGTGCCTTGGTGTGTTCCTCCTTGGGTCCAACTTCTTTGGGATTCTCTGAGCATCCTAGACTTCATGGAAGTTTATTTCCTTTGCCAGATTGGGGAAGTTCTCCTTTACTGTTTGTTCAAATAAGTTTTCCACTTGTTGCTCTTCCTCTTCTCCTGGCACCCCTATAATTCAGATGTTGGAATGTTTGAAGATGTCCTGGAGGTTCCTAAGCCTGTCCTCATTTTTTTGAGTTCTTGTTTCTTCATTTTTTTCTGGTTGGATGTTTCTTCCGTCTGGTCCACACTGTTGATTTGAGTCCCGGTTTCCTTCCCTTCACTTTTGATTCCCTGTACATTTTCCTTTATTTCACTTAGCGTAGCCTTCATTTTTTCCTCTATTTTGCGACAAAACTCAACCAATGCTGTGAGCATCCTGATTACCAGTGTTATTTGAACTGTGCGTCTGGTAGGTTGGCTATCTCTTCCTTGCTTAGTTGTATTATTTCTGGAGCCTTGATCTGTTCTTTCATTTGGGCCATTTTTTTTTTGTCTTGTTGCGCCTGTTATGTAGTAAGGGGCAGAGCCTTAGGTGTTCACCTGGGCAGGGCAACCCGTGTAGCTGCCTTGTGAGGCTATATGTGGGAGGAGGGTCTATGAGGGAGTAATGGTGCTTGCTCCACTTTCCAGGGGATTTCAGTCATTTCCCCTGCCTCCGCCAAGCAAATTGGGCCCTTCTGGTGCTGACTCCCATGTGGGTGAGTTGATGTACATTCTAGGACCCTGTGGGTCTCTCCAACGAACTGTCCTGTGAATCTGGGAGTTTCTCCTGGCACCTCAGTCCCCGTAGGCGTTTTCAATCAGAGGTTTGAGGCTTTATTTCCCTGCACCGGAGCCTTGGGTTGTGCAGTCTGTCCTGCTCCCCAGTTGTTTCTCCCAATTTATCTGCACTGGAATGTGGGACCACCCGGTCCGCAATCTGTCTCCTGGCTGGGTCTGCCCGCTGTTGCCTTGCCAGCCAGCTGCCACCTTGCCTGCCCTGGTCCTCCAGCTGCCACCTTGCCACTAGTTCTCTCTGCCAGGCCCCTCCTATCTGTCTGGATGAATGTGTCTTCTTTAACTTCTTGGTTGTGGGACTTCCATATAGTTTGGTTTTCTGTCAGTTCTGGTTGTTTTTTGTTTTTAAATTGTTGTCATCCTTATTTTGGTTGTGCGAGGAGGCACAGTGTGTCTACCTACACCTCCATCTTGGCCGGAAGTCTGGTCCCCTTTTCTTCCTTAAAAAAATTATGGTCTAGATAAATGTTATAATAGTGATATATAAAGGAAAGGCGTCATATCAAAGCAGCCCTACCAGAGGCAATGTACACAGTGTCCGTTTGAGAATGTGGTTGACAGAGGCTTTAAGAGTTCCCACAAGAAATTGATGGTCTTTCTCTTATTGTACTCCTACTTTCTTAAGGCAATTTAACTTGTTGCATCATTATAGGAGAAGAATAGATAATCATTTAACTTCAAGTTTCTATTTGTTTTTGTTTGTTAATTATGTTTTTTATTTCTCGTGTGTTGAAAGCCTTGGGATGAAACCAGTGTGGGCTCTGTACTCAGATATGATGCAGGAGGACCTGCCCCACTCCTACTCCCCCTGCATCTAGGTGATTGGTTCTCAAACTTGAGTGTGCATCAGGATTATTACCTGGAGAGCTTGTTAAAAATTCAGACTCCCAGGACCCATCCCAGAAATTTTGATTCCATAAGCTCTGGGATGTGACCTAAGAATATGCTTTAAATAAACTACCTGGAGATTCTAGAGCATAGTTTGCAGACCACAGCTTAAGAGACCCTGTCTGCTTTAGAATTTTGGTGGAAACATTTCCATGGTTACTCTTGTCAGAAGTGGCACATTTTGAATTCTTCAAATGAAAACTCAATAGGTGAAAACATTTTTATTTATTTATTTTTTCTGTTTGTTTGGAAGCCACTATTGCTGACCATTGTTAGAAATAAAATTTTACTACACCATCAATTCCAGTATAATTATTCAGGAATCTATCAACTTTCCTCTTAGGGTTATTATTCTGGGGTTTACATTTTTATCTTTGCTTTACTATTTGTCATATTCCTGAAAATTTTGTCTGTTTTCAGATACCAGCAAGCAACCACTTTCCAAAAAGACAAAAAAATCTCGTGTTTATAATGAAGTTGAAGAAAACGACAGTGCCTTTGTAAAGCTTCTTAAGACATCAGGAATTATTCTTAAAAGAGGAGAGAGTCAGAATCAGCTAGGTGATATTTTAATCTCTTTTCTTGGGTATAGTGAATCATGGATTTTCTAAATAGAAAGTAATGAAGATTAGAAATGGGAGCACCATATATCTGACTGGAGACAAGGATGAAATTAGAGTTGCTTTTTAGAGAATATTGTCACAGTTTTTGGTCCTGCTAAATGCATGTTAAGTAAACTATTTCTGACCCCTACCCTTTTTTAGAAAAATATCACATATTTGTATTGCTTTGTGTTTTCTTGTGGAAAAATAAAGTAATACCCAGAGGGCAATTAGATCTGTGTCAGAATAATTTCAGAAGAAAATTTATAAAGCTATATATAAGGCATCAGTAAGGGCCTGCTTTGGGGGCATGGGTTATTTCATCCTGCTAAGGTTATGGCACATCTTTTTTATTTTATTTTATTTTTTAATTTTATAAAGATTTTATTTATTTATTTTTAGAGAGAGGGGACGGGAGGGAGGAAGAGAGGGAGTAAACAGCAGTTTGTGGTTGTTTCTCACATGGTCCCACTGGAGACCTGGCCTGCAACCCAGGCATGTGCCCTGAATGGGAATTGAACCAACCACCCTTCATTTCTCAGGCCGCACTCAATCCACTGAGCTACACCAGCAAGGCTGGCATGTCTTTTTTAGAACACTGTATAGCTATCTTCTGTCAAAGCTAAGTTTGTTTTATTGTGGGTTTAGAAGATTTGGCTCAGAATTAGGTTCTGAATATCTTTATTCATTTCATCAGATAGGAAACTTAGTCTTAAGGAAAGTAAAACCATGGTGAGAGGTGTTAAAGACTCTTCTTTTCTCTTAGCTGTGGATCAAACCATTTTCCAAAAGAAGCTCTTTCAGACTCTAAGGAAACATCCTTCTTATCCCAAAGTATGTATTTCCTCCCTCGTACTTTTACTTTTGCTAGCAATACTCTGGAATTGGGAATTTAAAAACACTATCATAAAGTTGAATGTGCTAGAATGATTTTTAGCTAATCCACAGCAAATCTTAAACTAAAAATCTTACTCTAACTTTTTTTTTTCCGTTAAGATAATAGAAGAATTCATTAATGGCCTGGAGTCTTACATTGAGGATCAAGACATTTTCAGGAACTGCCTTTTGTCTTGTGAACGCCTTCAGGATGAAGAAGCCAGGTGTGGAGATGAGGCGTGGAGCATTGTTGAAATTTAGTGTTATACTAACTGGTGTGGAAGGGCGGGTGGGGAATGGGGGGTTGCGGGATGTATTTTTTTGGAATTTAACTTTTGATGGATAGCTGTCTTTTCGTCAGAGTTTTATCCTGACCTGTAAATTATTAAGTTTATAGTTACCAGAGTAAGAACCACAGTGTTTTTTATTGTGTACCTCAACCTGTGTTGATAGAATTTCAACTCTTTACTTTCCTCTGGCTTAAGAGCCATCTTCTCATGTTCTGTATTTATATACCAGGTTAGTTTCTCTTTAAAGGTTATATATTTTTAGTGAATCATATGGAGAAAGAATAAGAAAAACATTAACACAAGGAAAACAAAATAGAAAACAAATTTCTTTTTTCTTTTCCTGTTTTTTTACAGCATGGGCCCATCTTACTCTAAGAGCCTCATTAAATTGCTTCTGGGGATTGACATATTACAGGTGAGACTGTGCCCTTATTCTGTGAACATTAGTCAGATGTGATTTGTGGTACATGCCCAAGCCTAAGTGGCTGGAGCACAGGTTAAAAAGTAAGCTTAATGGGAGGATTTGGGTTTGCAACAGTTTACCACACCCCTGTTGCTGAAATGCATCTGGTAAAGCAGTATCTGCATCTTTGAACTGAGCTGATTAGCCCAGTACATCTCAAAGTTTTATTTATTCCTTTGGCCTCTGTTTCCTCGTTCAAAAAGTTTCATACTGTGTGCTCTGACCACCTTGTATGTCTCCACCATGTTCACATTTGTGTTATCTCCCATTTAGGTCTTTATTTGCTTATTAAATTGATTTTGACCTTTACCTCTCTTTTACCTTTTAATTTATTGAGTAGCCAGTACATTGACATGTTTTAGACATCTTAAATTATAAAACTGTGTATACAGTGAAAAGCCTCCCAACCCATTCTCAATTTTTCCTCTTCTCTCCTGCCATGCTATTATCTTTTCCTTTGCATTGGAAGTTTTGAATATAATTTAGTTAGCTTAAATCTAAGAGCCCTCTTGTTTCTGTGAAGAGAAATCATCTTTTTGTGCAAACTAGTTGATAATATTATATAAGCAATATTATTTGATAAACTTTTAAAGTCTGCATTTTATGGGTTAACAGTTTTCATCATACTTAATATTTTTGATTATCTGATTATTTTAATACTGCTTTGATAGACATTTTGCGATTTTTCAGAAGATAAATTATTGATAAGGCTTTGTTTTAACAGCTTATATTCAAAATATAAACAGTATTCATGCGGATATTCTTATAATAAGAGGATTTTAATAATTATAGCAGGTTTTTTCCTCCAAGAGCACTTGTTGGGGAGAATTATGGCTAATTATACATTTCTGTTGTGTATTTTGAGACCATATCTTAACTCCCTGTGCATTCTTTTTCAGCCTGCCATTATTAAGACCTTATTTGAAAAGTTGCCAGAATATCTTTTTGAAAGGTAAGTGGAGTTATTCTGGAATGCTTAAATTGTCCTGGTGTCCTTAAGTTTCTCTCTGGATAGATTACTCTGAAATAGCATTGGTTTCTCTGACGGTCATATTTATCACAATCCTGATTCTTAAATGACTACTAAAATTTTACTGGGGTGTCTTTTTTGGAATTTCATCTGTTTATGTGAATACATAGTTCCAAAAGGATGCACAATAAACTGGTAATAGTAGTTATCTCCTAAGAAAGGAGCCACCTGGCTGGAGTCATATATTCTCTGAATACTGTTTTTTATCTTTTCAATTTTATAGCATACCACTTTTTAAAAATTGACTTTAAAAATAACTTAGAAAAAATGAACAGCCTAATAGAAAAGTAACTCTGGAGTGGCTCAGTGGCTTGAATACCAGCGTGTGAACCAAAAGGTTGCTGGTTCAATTCTCAGTCAGGGCACATGTGTGGATTGTGGGCCAGGTCCCCAGCTGGGACGTGCAAGAAGCAACCAGTCGATGTGTCTCTCACACATCGATGTTGCTGTCTCTCTTTCTCCCCCACTTTTCTTCTCTCTAAAGATAAATAAAATCTTAGGGGAAAAAAGTAGATAAAAATCATGAACAGACAATTTACAAAGAAGAAATGCTGCCCTGGCTGGTGTGGCTCAGTGGATTGCGTGCTGGCCTGTGAACCAAAGGGTCGCTGGTTTGATTCCCAGGCAGGGCACATGCCTGGATTGCAGGCCAGGTCCCTGGTAGGGGGCATGTGAAAGGCAACCAAACATTGATGTTTCTCTCCCTCTCTTACTGCCTTCATCTCTCTCTAAAAATAATAGAGAGAAAAAGAAAATATTCATCCCACTCAGTTTGTTAAAGTTTATTATCTTTTTTATTTTAAGAGACACTCTTTAGACTTTTATTTCCCTCTCTGTAAACCTTTCCCAGATATAGCCATGGTTAACAATTTCGTACCTCTTCTTCCAGACACCTTTCTCAAGGCATATAAGCATGTATCTCATGCTTTTTTTGTATCATATGGTATGTCTAGCACAGTGCACAAGGCATAGTTAAGTATTCCGTAAATGTTAACTGAATGGCTGAAATGCTTGCTGATGTGTAAGTCAGAAAGCCTAAGTTCCTTGTCTTCTGATCCTAATATTTCAGCATGAACAGTGATGGAATCAACATGCCTCGACTCATCATCAGTCAACTGAAATGGCTTGACAAAGTTGTGGATAGCAAGGTAGGCCTTGGGACTTCTTCTGTCTCTTAGATTTAGAGAGTGCATTTCCATACTTAATCAGACTTTTGCAATTTGTGGGGGGTGGGGGTGGGCATGTGCGTTGCCTCCTTTCTAAACAGAAAAGTTCACATTTTTAAAATGCATCCATTAACTTTTTGAGCTTTGATAATTTGAGAATCATGAGTATTTCACCCATTAACTTTCTCCAGAAAAAAGAAATTTACCTACTTATGATGGCTAGATATCATTTATTAAATAAATATTTGGAAAGCAATTTAGCACTTCAAAGTACATAAATTTTTGTGTTTTCTCAAAAGTGATGAGATCCCAAACCACTGTACTTCACTGCAGGTGTTTCGATTTGATTATATACAAGTCTCCACTTATCTGCAGTTTTGCTTTTTGTGGTTTCAGTTACCCATGGTCATCCATGGTAGGAAAATGTTGAATTTTCCCAACCATTGACATTTCTGCTTCTGACATCCAACTATTGGCACCATCATGACTCTGGTCCAGGATCACCTGAAGCAGGTAGATCCTTCTTCTGATGTATTGTCAGAAGGTCAGTAGTAGCCTAATGTTACATCACAACGTCTGCATCATTCAACTCACCACATCTCATCACGCAGGCACTTTGTCATCTCAGTCATCACAAGAAGGGCGATACGATAAGATATTTTGAGAGAGACCATATTCACATACCATTTACTATAGTGTATTGTTATAATTGTTCTATTTTATTATTAGTTATTAATCTCTTACTGTGCTAATTTGGTATGTATGTATTGGAAAAACCATAGTACATATATGGTTTGGTACTATCCATGGTTTCAGGCATCTACTAGAGACGAGGGAGAATACTGTATTTAGGAAAATTTCAGGAAGTTTTTGCAATTGTTACTTGTTATCAAGCATCTTGGTAAAGTTCAATTTTTTCTTTTTTAATCCTCATCAGAGGACATGCTTATTGATTTTAGAGACAAGGGAGGGAGGGAGAGAGAGAGAAACAATGATGTAAGAGAGAAACATTGATCTGTTGTCTCTCACTCATGCCCCCACCAGGGGCCATACCCACAACCTAGGCATGTGCCCTGACCACGAATTGAACCTGCAGCCTTTCAATTTAAGGGAGACTTCAGCCTACTGAGCCACACCGGCCTGGGCAAGTTCAATGTGTTTTGAGCCTAGTTCTTAAGAACCATTTCTTTTCAGAATTCTTAAAATCATTCTGTTAATTTTTGGCAGACTTTGTTAATTTTTGTTAATTTGTAGACTGGTTTGTAAAGGCTAAATCTTTATTTGGAAGAACATGAGTTTTGGGAGTCTCATCTGGGCTTGAATTTTTGCTTTGCCTTTTTTTTTTAAGATTTTATTTGCCCTGACTGGTGTGTCTCAGTGGATTGAGTGCCAGCCTGTGAACCAAAGGGCAGGCTGGTTCAATTCCTAGTCAGGGTACGTGCCTGGGTTGTAGGTCAGACCCCTGGTGAGGGGGCGTGTGAGAGGCAACCACACACTGATGTTTCTCTCCCTCCCTTTTTCCCTCCCTTCCCTCTCTCTAAAAATAAAAAATAATAATTAAAAAAAGATCTTATTTCTTTATTTTTAGAGAGAGGGGAAGGGAGGGAGGAAGAGAGGGAGAGAAACATTGATGTGCCAGAGATACATCAGTAGGTTGCCTTTCACCCACCCCCAATTGGGCACCTGGCCTGCAACCCAGGCATGTGCCTTTAACTGGGAATCGAACTGGCAACCCTTTGGTTTGTAGACTGGCGTTCAATCCACTGAGCCACACCAGCAAGGGCAGTCTGCCCTTTATTAATTGTGTATCATTGAGAAATACATTCCCACATTTTAAAAATGGGAATTGTCACAGAAACCCCATAAAGTTGTGAAGATTAAATGAAACAAAGTATATAATAGACCAATTAGATAATACACTATCCACCCTACTCTTTTCCTTTCTTTTTAAATTTTTAAAAATGTGTTTATTGATTTTCGAGAGGGAGGAAGGGGGAGAGAGAGATAAAGAAACACTGATGTTAAAGAGGAACATCAGTTGGTTGCTTTCCACATGAGCCCCAACTGGGGATCAAACTCGCATCCTAGGTATACGCCCTGACTGGGAATCAGACCCCTCATCTTTTGGTGTACAGGACCATGCTCCAACCAACTGAGCCACACCAGCCAGGTCCACACTACTTATTTTTTCTATTTACCATCTCATTTATGGAAATTTCTGGGTTGAGCAACTTCCAGTAAGGTGGCAGCACAGGTAGACACAGCTAGCCTTCTCACACAACCACATCAAAATTACAACTAAACTATAGAACAGCCATCACGAAGAACCATCAGAAATTGAGTTGAATGAAGTCCAACAACTATGCAATTAAAGAAACCACATCCTTCCAGACTGATAAAAGGGGTGGAGATGTGTAATGGGCTGGTCCCATATCTATGTACAATGGATAAAAATTCTGGAGAGGTATCTCGGGAGCAAGGAGTCCTAGCCCCATACCAGGACCCCCAGCTCAGGGTTTCAGTGCCAGGACGATAAGCCTCCATAATTTCTGGCTGCAAAACCAGCGGGGATTGAGTCAGTGGTAGAAAACTGCTAGAGTCCCAAGCAGTTCTTCTTCAAGAACCCACACGTAGACTTACTCAGACTCACTCCCTCTGAACTCCAGAATGGAAATAGCAACTGGAAAGGCACCAATGCCTTGAAAGGCACCAAGGCACCAGGAACTGAAGTGTCTGGCATCAAGGCAAGAGCTCAGGGACAGCTTTCTCGCAGATAGAAAGGCAGGCAGAGGCCATTGTCCCTTTTCTGAACCCTCTCCCCACAGAGCCAGTAGGCAGGTACCATATCTGAGACTGCATCAACCTGGCTAACAATGTTGGATCCGACCTGGATATCCCCTGAGACTCTGTCCCACCCAACTACAGGCATACCCCAGTGTCGTTTCCATATGAATGGCCGGTCTTGGCTCATGCTTCACAAATTCCTAAATCCTTTCAAACAAGCAACAGTCGGGCTCAGTGGTCCCCAGCCCTCATACCTCTTGCTAAGTGGCCCCAGGCCTGGCACTAGCAGCAGCCAGCCTAGATTCATAGCTTGGCTTCACCTGTGAATCTCCAAGCCCAGCCCAAGTATCAGAGCACAAGTGAGATATGAGATGGCACAAGAGCCATCTCAGATTGCTCAGACAGAGTGGCCTTGGGCAAAACACAGGTGGGTCTGACCTTGTACCACCCAGGAAATCCCAGGGCCAGCACACTCAGTGGACAGCTACAGACCACAACCCTGCCCCTGCACAGCTGATCCTCCATGGAGGGCAGAGATTGGTGGTCAGTGGTCATAGTCAATCCTTGCAGCTGACTGGCCAGGGTAAATCTCTCCTATGACCTGCCAACAACAACCAGTGCTCAACTGCAAGTGTACTCAGCCCACAAGAAGGGCACACCTTGAGTACTCAGCTTGGATGATAGGGCAGGCTGTGCCACTGGACTCTACAGGACACCTACTACAGTTAGGACACGCTACCATGACAGGGAGTTATAACACCTCTACCTAATACGAATAAACAAACACAAGGAAGCTGCCAAAATGAGACAAAGAAACATGGCCCAAAGAAAAAACAGATCAAAATTCTTAAAAAAGAACTAAACAAAATTAAGATAAGCAATCTATTAGATGCAGAGTTCAAAACACTGATTACAAGGATATTCAAGGAAGTTGGTGAGGACCTCTGCAGCATAAAAAAGATACAGTCAGAAACAAAAGATATACTAATTTAAAAAAGAACAATTTACAGAGAAACAACAGTATAATGGATGAAGCTGAGAATAAAATCAATGATTTGGAACATAAGCAAAAAAAAAAAAATCAGTTGGAACAACAAGAAGAAAAAAGAATCCAAAAAACACGAGGATAGTGTAAGCAGTCTGTGGGACAACTTCAAGCAGTCCAACATTCGCATCTCAGGGTATGAGAAGGAGAAAAGAAAGAGCAGAAATTGGGAATCTATATGAAAAAAATAATGAAAGAAAACTTCCCTAATTTGTTGAAGGAAATAGACATGCAAGTTCAGGAAGCACAGAGTCTCAGACGAGATGGATACAAAAAGACCCACTTAAAGACAAATCATTAAAACACCAAAGGTTGAAGATAAAGAGTGTATCTTAAAAGCATCAAGAGAAAAGTTAGTTATCTACAGGGGAATTCCTATAGGACTGTCAGTTGATTTCTCAAAAGAAACTTTGCAGGCCAGAGAGGACTAATAAGAAATATTTAAACTGATGAAAGCAGGGACCTACAGCCATGATTGCTCTACCCAGCAAAGCTATCTTTTAGAATTGAAGGGTAGATGAAGAGCTTCCCAGATAAGAAAAAACAAAAGGAGTTCATCATCACCCAGCCATTATTATATGAAACATTAAGGGGACTTTATTTAATAAAAAGAAAATCAAAACTATGAACGATAAAATGGCAATAAATACATATCTATCAACAATTGAATCTAAAAAACAAACTAAGCAAACAAGAACAGAGACAGAGTTATGTATGTAAAGAGGGTTTTGATGGTTGCCAGATTGGAAGGGGATATGGGAGAATGGGTGAAGAGGTGAGGGGATTAAGAAGTACAAATAGCTCTGGCTGGCGTAGCTCGGTGGATAGAACACGGGCATGTGAAGCAAAGGGTTGCCAGTTCGATTCCCAGTCAAGGCGTGTGCCTGGGTTGCAGGCTGGGTCCCCAGTGGGGGACACATGAGAGGCAACCACACATTGATATTTCTTTCCCACTCTTTCTCCTTTCCTTCCCCTCTCTCTAAAAATAAATAAATAAAATATTTTTTTAAAAAGTCACTATGATTAAAAAAAAAAGAATAAAATTATTTGTATCACAATAATTTTAAAAAAAGTACAAATAGGTAGTTACAGAATAGCCATGGGGATGTACAGTACAGTATAGGAAATGGAGTAGGTAAAGAACCTGTGCATGACCCATGGATATGAACAATTGTGTGGGGATTGTCTGAGGGGCTGGTGAGTGCTGGATGGAGAGGGGTAAAAGGGGAAAAATTGGGACGGTGGTAATAGCATAATCAATAAAATATAATTTTTAAAGAAAGAACATTTCTGGGTCATTTACCTCTGAATTTTGTTTTTGAGCTCGAGTGTGTTTATAGTTGTCATATTTGTACCCAAAATAATTCCAACTCTATATTTCATACGCATGAGGTTTTTCTCTGTTCTTGGTAATATGCTCCAATTCTAATAGTCTCATTTTCTGCAGGATCTCACCACCAAGATCATGCAACTGATCAGTATTGCTCCAGTGTACCTTCAACATGACTTCATCACCAGCCTACCTGAGATCCTAGGAGATTCCCAGCATGCTGATGTGGGGAAAGAACTCAGGTGGGTAAGCACCTTGTTGCCATCCTAAAGAGCAAGGCTTTACTCTGGGAGCCTTATCACTGCAGTATGCAAAGAGTAGTGTAATGTGTTCCTTTTTTATATAAAAGAAGATACCTACCTACAGTAAGTAAGCTATGGAATTTGACTTGTTTTTCTTAAAATGAGTATATATTTAGTAAATTCATGTACTTGCTTTTAAAGGTATATCTGTTGTGAACATGCAGTCTGGCTTAGGTTTAGGTCTGTAAATTTGTTCTATGCAGACTTAAACATGATGCCTTTGTTTCATTAGCAGTTCCCCCACCCAAGTGATCCTCAGTCATGACCATACAATAAAATCATTTGTGGCCCTGACCAGTGTGGCTCAGTTAGTTGAGTGTTGTCCTACAAAGTGAAGGGTCACTGGTTCAATTTCTGGTCAGGGTGCATGCCTGGGTTGTAACCCGTCTCCAGCTGGGGTATGAATGAGAGGCATCTGATCAACGATGCTTCTTTCCCTCTCTTTCTCCATCCCGTCCCCTCTCTCTAAAAATAAATAAAATCTTCTAAAAACTGTTTTAATCATTTGTGGAGCCTAGGAAACATCTACATTCTTTTGTCCCTAAATAATTCATTGTGATGCACATTGCTACATCAGATCCATTGCCAAGACTCACTGCTTACTATTATTTATGTGAAAAATAATAATTGGTAGGACAGTAATTAAGGAGAGAACAATATCCTTGTATGATAGTGTTTTTCTTTTTTTTTTTTCTTTAAGATTTTATTTATTTATTTTTAGAGAGCAAGGAAGGGAGGGAAAAAGGTAGGGAAAGAAACATCAGTGTGAGAAGCATCAATTGGTTGGTTCTTCTGTGCACCCCAACCTGGGACCCAACCCACACCCAGGTATGTGCCCTGATTGGGAATCAAACCAATGACCTTTCGCCTTGTAGGATTATGCCCAACCAATTGAGCCATGTGGGTCAGGGCATGTTTCTGTTTTAATGCAACTTCTTGTTTATCCTAGAATTGATAGTTTGAAAAAATTTGGTTTGCAATACTTCTTTTTCTCTAGCTGTGTGCAAAGCTATCTTTAAAAATGTTCAGTGCTTTCTTGTCCTTGTACTTTCGGACAGGATGGTTCTGGGTATAGCACTATACCATCCACTTCGCTTGCTTAATTCTAGCTGTCCTTTTGTGTAGCCTTAAAATCTGTCACCATCCTTTCCTTCTCTACCCTGTGTTCCTCTAGCACTTTGCACATAACATCCGTCATGTTTATTACACAGCACTGTAATTATACGTTTTTTTTCCCCTTAGGAAGGATATGTACCAAATCCAGTAGTCAATTACCTCTAGGTAGTGGGCATGGTGAGGGAGGGAGTCTTGTTTCTATGCTGTTGTTTGAATCTTTTATAATGAGCATGTATTTTTTATCACAATAATTTTTAATGAAGCATACTATAAACAGTAATTTAATGGGAAGTAAGTATATCCTTTCTTCTCATACTTTGAGTGGTTTTTTCCAAGTTGTTATCTGCCCAGCTCTGTTAAAAAGTTGCACAGCTTTGCTCTTTTTCTACCATTCACAGTGACCTTCTAACAGAGAATACTTCACTCACTGTCCCGATCCTGGATGTCCTTTCCAGCCTCCAACTTGACCCACAGCTCCTGTCTAAGGTAGGAAGGACTCCACATTAAAGAGGCAGAGCTAGCTTTCTCACCTTCCAAAACCAGTGTGATTTGGTCATTGTTTTGGAGCAGTTGTATTCATTGAAAATTTCCTTTTGAAACAATAATGAATGACATTTGATCTCTTGTTTTTCAGTGAATTTCATGTTCCATACTATGATAGATCATTGCTCTGTTTTAAGCAGTAAGTTTTAGTGGTAATCTTCTATAATGCCTGAATATTTACAAATTGCTCCCTATAGGAAAAACAATTTTTTATGTCTTCCTCTAGGTAGTGGAAAATTCAGGCTAAAAAATGTGAGATAATACCACGCATTTATCACAAGAAACTGGTCATTAACAATTGAAAGCTTAGAATTTAGAAAAAATAAAACAAGGTGTTTTTCTTCCTAAATTACATGTGAAAAACTGAAAGAAGTGATTTTTCTAATTTTACCTGCCAACTCAGTACTAGGTTGAGGCATTAACATGAGAATATTTAAGGTTTTCATGCTTTTTATGTTTAGGTCCGTCAGCTGGTAATGGGTAAGCTGTCATCTGTGAAATTGGAAGACTTACCTGTGATAATCAAGTTCATTCTTCATTCCGTAACAGCCACAGATGCACTTGAGGTACCCTATTATTTCCCAACAAACACCAATAGGGTGCTAGATCCTAGAGACTACAGAGGAGAGCAGTGAGACCCTTGTGAAACTCAGCAATCAAAAAAGACTGACTTAGCCCTGGCTGGTGTGGCTCAGTTGGTTGGAGTGTCTCACATAGACCAAAAGATTGCAGGTTTGATCCCTGGTCGGGCACGTACAAGAAGGCAACCAGCCCATGTTTCTCTCTCACATCAACGTTTGTTTCTCTCTCTCTCATCAATGTTTGTTTCTCTCTCTCTCTCTCTCCCCCCACTTCCCCCACTTTCCCTCCTTTTCCCTTTCCCTTTCCCTCTCCCTTTCCCTCTCTCTTTTCCTTTCCCTCTCCCTTTCTCCTTGCCCCCACTCTCTTTAAAAGCAATGAAAAAAATGTCCTTGGGTTAGGATTTTAAAAAAGGCTAATTAGATGAAGGTAAGTTATTTAAATTAATAGGTTCTAATTGCTCTTCTCTGTCCTCAAACTAATCTAAAATACTCATTAATTTAGATGGTATTCAGGGGAGAGAATGGAACTACTGGCCAGATGTATTGTTCTATATTAGCTGCTACAGGTTATATTTGCTATATCAGTATAATATCGCAAGTTCTGGAATTTTGAAGGGTATGATATACTATACTTGCATTGGCTATTTTTATCAACTCTCTTTTTCAAAATGCTTTTTCTAACATTTAATCATTCTACTTCGTGGCCCTGGCCAGGTAATTCAGTTGGTTTTAGCTTCATCCCAATATGCTAAGGTTGTAGGTTTGAATCCTGGTCAGGGCACGTACAAGAATCATCCAGTAAATGTGTAAACAAGCACAACAACAAATCTTTCACTCTCTTTCTCCTTTCCTTTCTCTCTAAAATCAAAAATTAAATAGTTGTACTTCCTCCGTATTTCAGAAGATTGTTATAGTTCTATTGAGATAGTAGACTGTGCCTATCTGCTATGCATGAGCAGAACACATAGCTAATATTTCTTTTTCACAGGTAATTTCTGAGCTTCGGGAGATGTTGGATCTGCAGCATTGTATTTTGCCATCACTACTGCAGACTTCCCAAAGCAGGTTGAAAAATAAAGGACGAACAAGGTATAAGTTTCTCAGCCGGTAATCATCCTTTTTCTCACATAGGCAAGGAAAGTTTTCGGACGTTTATTCCAAAGCAGGACAGTAGATTTTAATACTTACAACTATAAATAATGGCGATAATATTACACTGATGTAATACTATACATTTTTTTCAAGTCATGTGTGTGTATTTTCTTGGCTATTCACATCAATTCCAGATAGACTGAAGTATGAGTTTATTAGCCATTTTATATGTACAGTTGTGACTTGTTCCAAGGTACTTGGTTAGTAAACAGGAACCCAGATGTTACAGGTCCCTCTATATTAAATGGAAGAATGATTTTTCCCTCCTTCTGCTACTTAGTTCTTCAGGAAATCAAGAAAACAGTGGTGAGGACTGTGTTTTTCTCCTCTTTGACGTAATAAAGTCAGCTGTTAGATATGAGAAAACCATTTCAGAAGCCTGGATTAAGGTGAGTGAGATCTTTGGAACTTTAAACATTAAGGAGGAAATATGTAAGTAAAGGTTAAGTTGAGATAAGTCTTAAAAGTTACTCAGGTAGAAATGATACATAGTGGTTGCTTGCTTCTCAAATAAGAGAGCATGGCATGCTGAATACGGTGAGACGTGTTCTACTAATGTGTTATGATGTATTTGTGACCCTGTTTTTCCAGGCAATTGAACGCACTGATCCAGAGTCTGAACACAAGGTAATGATTATATACTATGAATTTTAAGTATTACAATTAGTGAAATTGGTTAGTGTTTTTTTTTTTTTTTTTTTTCTGCTTTCTTGCTTACGCCTTCCAGTCATCCCTTGTGCCTTCTCTAGCTGTTCTAATATAAATTAGCTGTCTGGGGAAGATGCCATGAAGGGGTGATATGCCAGATGGTCTTCTCAACTTATTATTCTGGCAATAAAATGAATCCAAAATGTCCATAAGGGAAAATATTAACATTCTAAAGAAGTGTAGGAAGTTGCAGTCAAAGAAGCCAACTCCCTACTGCTAAGGAGTTGATAACTGGAGTTACCTGGGTCATCAGTCAGGTCCCTGTATCTGATTGCCCTCCCTCCCACCAAATAGAATTGTCAAGGTAATGGCATTCCATGTTCTGCTTTTCTTTGCCCATCCAGACCTGACCAAAGTGAATCCATCCACTGTCGAGGCAGTGGTACTGAATCTGACTTAGTTCTGGAAATATTTCCTTCTGTCAAGAAGCCAGATGATTGACTTTTTATGTACTGATTAGTTTTCTTTAAGGATTGTTGGAATGTGTTTTGTTTTGTGGGATTTTTGTTAGTTGGATTGTTTAATTTTTAGATGACTGTTTTTAAGGCTTTGATGTTAATGAGTAAAGCAATGAAAAAGTCAATAATTGTTTTGTGAGGGGGATCAAAATACCCTAAAACAACTGTTTTTATTTTTGCATGAGCCTTGGCCACCTGCATATCTATTTTACAGATTTCTAATCATTGTATAATTTTGGTTTTTTTTCTCTTGCTATTATGTGATAAACTTGTTGCATGCTTCTACATTATCTTTGTCATTTTTTTTCATTTCGAGAGGACGTTTAGTAAAGCTGGGGACAGTGAAACAAGGAAGGGGCTAGGATAGAAGAAGCAACAGAAGAGAGTCTAGGCAGGGCTACTTTGGCGCTCTGAGAAATCAGAGAAAAGGGGGCCTTGGAGACAGGTTCAGGTGCTTAGCCTGGAACGAGCTGCTGCTGCTCATTGCTCCCTGGTTGCAAGTCTTATGGGGTCTCTTAGACTTTAGGAGATGCACACCTGTGGGGGAAGAAGAGGAAGGGAAACATGTAGGTGTGCTCCCAGGAGGGAGATCGCATGCCTGTTGTCATTTTTAATAGCTGTATTCAGTTCCGTTGTAATGATTCTCAATTTTGGTACCTAAATGTGCAGGGCCTTTAGTAAAGGGTTGTCCCAAGTAATTTGTTTTTGTTTTTAAAGGTTTTTTTATTTTTTAAATTAGAACATCTAACTTTTCTTAAAATATCTTTTTAAAGATAAGATTAACATATAAGTTTCAGGGTTACAACATGATGATTCAGTATTTGTATCTATTGCGAAATGATCACCACAATAAGTCTAGTTAACATCCATCACCACACAGTTATAATTTTTTCTTGTTATTTACTCTCTTAACAACTTACAAGTGGATAGTATAGCATAATTAACTATAGACACCATGCTGTGCATTACATTCTCATGACTTATTTTATAACTGGAAATTTATACCTTTTGACCCACTTCACCCATTTTGCCCATCCCCTACTCCCTGCCTCTGGCAACCATCAATCTGTTCTCTGTATCTGTGAAGTTGGTTTTGTTTTGTTTAAGTTCATAAATAAGTGAGATCATGTGATATTTGTCTTTCTCTGTCTGACTTATTTCACTTAGCATAATGCCCTAGAGGTCTATCCATGTCACTGCAAATGGCAAGCTGTATGCTATGCCACATTTTCTTTATCCATTCATCCATTGGTGGATGCTTAGGTTGTTTTCATGTCTTGGCTCATGTAAATAGTGGTGAATATCTTTTCAAATTAGTGTTTTTGTTTTCTTCAGATAAATACTCAGAAATGGAATTATTGGATCATATGGTAGTTAATTTTTTAATTTTTTGAGGAACATCCATAGTGTTTTCATAATGGCTGTACCAACTTACATTACCAGCAACAGTGCACAAGGGTACCCTTTTTTCCACATACATCCTTACCAGCACTTGTTATTTGTTGATTTCTTCTTTTTTTAATGATAGCCATTCTGACATGTATTAGGTAGTATCTCATTGTGGTTTTGATTTGCATTTCCTTGATAATTAGTGATGTTGAATATCTTTTATTTACTTGTTGGCCATCTGTATATCTTTGGAAAAATGTCTTTTCAGAACCTCTCCCATTTTTTAATTGGATTATTTGTTGTTTGCTGTTTACTGTGAGTTTCCAGTAACTTTTGAATTCTTTTTTTTCCTGTTCAACTTTTTAACTCTTTAAAACATAGTTAATAATTGGGGAGGAAGAAACCCCACAAAGAATCTAAAAATGTGAAAAATGAAGTTTCCCTTCACTCTCGGTGCCATTCTTCAAGGATAATTATCCTTCAAGATTTTTTTCCTATTCATACACAAGTTGTATGTATGTGAATACAGGCATACCCCCTCTTTTACATATATGGACTTATACATTGTTTTTACAAAAATAGAGTTTTACTATGATTAACATCTTGCAGGTTACTTTTTAAAGACATTTTTACACAATATGTCATGAATGTCTTTGTTAAAATATAGCCTCATTTTTATGGCTGTGTAATATTCTGAAAGTAATTATCATAATTTATTTAACCCTTTTCATACTGACAGATTTTTAAAATATATTTTATTGATTATGCTATTACAGTTGCCCCATTTTCCTCCCTTTATGCCCTGCACACCCCTTCCCACCCGTATTCCCCACCTTTAGTTCATGCCCATGGGTTATACATGTAAGTTCTTTGGCTTCTCCATTTCCCATACTATTCTTAACCCACCTCTGTCTATTTTCTACCTACTGTTTATGCTACTTATTCTCTGTACCTTTTCTGCCTCTCCTTCCCGCACTGATAACCCTCCAGGTGATCTCCATTTCTGTGATTCTGTTCCTATTCTAGTTGTTTGCTTAGTTTGTTTTTGTTTTTCTTTTAAGTTTGGTTGTTAATAGCTGTGAGCTTGTTGTCATTTTAGTGTTCATATTTTTTATCTTCTTTTTCTTAGATAAGTCCCTTTAACATTTCATATAATAAGGGCTGGATGATGATGAACTCTTTAACTTGACCTTATCTGGGAAGCACTTTATCTGCCCTTCTATTATAAATGATAGCTTTGCTGGATAGAGTGATCTTGGGTGTAGGTCTTTGCCTTTCATGATTTGGAATACTTCTTTCCATCCCCTTCTTGCCTGTAAGGTTTCTTTTGAGAAATCAGCTGACTGTCTAATGGGAACTCCTTTGTAGGTAACTATCTCCTTTTCTCTTGCTGCTTTCAAGATTCTCTCCTTATCTTTAATCTTGGCTAATGTAAATTACGATGTGACTTTGTGTGTTCCTCCTTGGGTCGAACTTCTTTGGGACTCTCTGAGCTTCCTGGACTTCCTGAAACTCTATTTTCTTTGCCAGATTGGAGAAGTTCTCCTTCATTATTTGTTCAAATAAGTTTTCAATTTGTTGGTCTTCCTCTCTTTTCCTTCTGGTACCCCTATGATTCAGAAGTTGGAACATTTAAAGATGTCCTGGAGGTTCCTAAGCCTCTCCTCATTTTTTTAAATTCTTGTTTCTTCATTTTTTTTTTCTGGTTGAATGTTTTTTTTCTTCCTTTTGTTCCGAACTATTGATTTGAGTCCTGGTTTACATCCTGACCGATTGGTTCCCTGTAGATTTTTCTGTATTTCACATAATGTGACCTTCATTGCTGTCTGGGTCTTTTTTATGCTGTTGCAGTACCCAGTGAGTTCCTGGTAACCAGTGTTTTGAACTGTGTATCTGATAGATTGGCTATCTCTTCATTGCTCAGTTGTATTTTTTCTGGAGCTTTGATCTGTTCTTTCATTTGGGCCTTTTTTTTTTTTTTTTTTTTTTTTTTTTTTTTTTTTTTTTTTTTTTTTTTTTTTTTTTTTTTTTTTTTTTTTTTTTTTTTTTTTTTTTTTTGTCTTGGCTCACCTGTTACATTGTAAAGGGTAGAGCCTTGGGTGTTCACCAGGGCAGGGCAACCCATGTGGCTGTGTTGTGGGAGAAGGGACCAAAAGGGAACAGTACCCCTTTTTCCACTCTCTGCTGGCTTTCAGTTGCTTCCCACACTATCAACAAGCAAATTGGGCCCTTCTGGTGCAGATTCCTGAGTGGGTGGGCTTGTGTATGTTTCGGGACCCTGTGAGTCTCTCTACAAACTTTCCTGTGAGGCTGGGAGTTTCTCCCACTGCTGCCTCAACCCCCACAGGTGTTTTCAGTCAGAGGCTTTGACGCTTTATATCCCGGAGCTGGAACCTTGGGTTGTACAGTCATATTGACAGATATTTACCATCCAACTTTTCACTAAGTAATTTTCCTAAAAATAATGAAAATATACGCTAATGTTGGCAAGTAGTTTAATTTTTTCTTTAATAAATATTAAGTTGTTTAAAGTTGTTTCAGTAATAGTACTTTCACTTGTATTTCAGTGTTTTCTTAAAAGATACCAGTGGTTGCCATGGCTGGTGTAGCTCAGTGGATTGAGGTTGGGCTGTACACCAAGGGGTCACTGGTTCAATCCCCAACATGCCTGAGTTGCAAGCCAAGTCCCCAGTGGGGGCCACTTGAGAGGCAACCACACTGTTTCTCCCTCTCTCTCCCTCCTTTCCCCTATCTCTAAAAATAAATAAAATCTTTTTTTAAAAAAAGATACCAGTGGTTAATAGTTGTGGCACTCTGTTTCTCTGAAAAATATTTCTGGGTTTTGTAAAAATGTAGGTGGTACTCCTGTGGGTGTGTTTAGCAAATGAGTGTCATTCATTCTGTGTTTTAATTGAAAAAAGTTGAGAGCTGCTATTTCATGGTAGTAAATGTATTGATTTATTAAACCATTTTCTTGTTATTGCATGTTTATTGACAATAGACTTTTGACCTGGTGATGCTTCTCATCATCTATAGCACCAACACTCAGACAAAGAAGTACATTGAGAGGGTGCTAAGAAATAAGATTCGATCAGGCTGCTTTCAAGAACAGCTGTTGTACAGTACATTCTATATTCATTACTTGGTAAGTGTCAGAGAATCAGACGACATTACTATGAAAGGTATAGAGAGGTCATTGTAACCTTTCCTACCCAGTGTGTCAGTATTGACATCACCACCTTTGCTGGGTGTTGATATTTGACAGAGAGCTCAGTATATTTCAAAACCTAGTAGGATTATTACTTATTTTGATGGAGACATTATGATGTTAGTAAAACCAACCTAAGATTGTTTTTCATCTTTTTAGTGAAAAGATCACAAAATTGGTTTATGTTGAGCTTATTAGACTTAAGCCCCAAATTCTTTTTTATAGAAAGTATTTTAATTCTGGTCTTATAATTGCATATATATAACTGATTTTTAACCTAAAATGGGAGGTTTCATAGCTCCCCTCTAAAATTGCATCTTGTTAATTTCATCCCATTATTCAAGCTGATTGAGACTTTCAGATCTTAATTTTACATTATACATTTGTTATCTGCAGCTTAACAAACTTGTTTTGTGTATCTCTGTTTTAAGTAGTTTTTAAAAACCCTGAGTATAACGGAACAGAGAAATACTAGTAGAGACATAATTATGCATCTGCTGAATCATTACTCTTTGGCCATTCAACACTGTGACCTTAGGTGATTGTTCCTGTTGCAATATAAACCATTCGAATTAGGATTTTGTAAGGTAGGAATGGTGTAAGGTAGGAATGGTGGTAGGAATACAAACGTCAGGTGAATATTTAGAATAGTAACACGTATACCTTCTTAGAAAACTGATAGACAAGTGGTTTGAGGGTTGAACTAGAAGCTAATGGAAATATGTAGTTGGGTCTTAAGATTTTGTATTTAGAAATGTATTTAATGTTTGTATTATTTTTATTGAAGCTCTTTTTCTGCTTATTTTTGGAAATCATATATGTTTTGGGCTATAATTTTCCAGAAAGCAGAAGCTATCCATAATTTTATACTGTATTTTCCTCAGTAAAGCTTATACCCAATTCATTGCTTAATTTAAATTTTCTTTTTATCGTGATGATATCAGTAAAGAAGCTGGACTTACTTACTCTGGATCCCTTAATGGTTTCTTGGTACAAGATCAGTTCTCTTGATCTTTAAAACAACTCAGTTTAATTAGCATTGAACCTTATAGGTTGACTTCAAATCCTAACCAAGGGAGAGGAGGCCTAGTATATCACTGGGGAAGGCAGTATGATTGAGCGAGGAAATTGGTATTTAGAAGGTCTGGATTCTAGTCCCAAATTCAGCAGACACAAACAGTGCTATTAGGCTTGTAATTTAATTTCTTTGAGCTTCAAGATTAATTCTTAATTTATATTGAATCCCATTGATCCAGGGAGAAAACATAGAATGGTAAAGGATTATTCTGAGTAAAGCAACGATTAAATTTTCTTTAGTTAAAATGAGAGTTGGCTAGGAGAAATCTCTCTGTCCAAAAGGGTTAGTAACTCTTGGTGCTACAATAACTAAGTTTTTCCCACAGCTTTTTTTCTCTCTCCTCTTTTCCCTCAAGGTTCTTAAGGATGTTTTTCCGTCCATTCTATCACTGGCTCAGAATTTGTTGCACTCCCTAGACCCAAGTATAATTTTGTTTGGCAGTCTCCTATACAAATACACATTTAAGTTTTTTGACAATTACTGCCAGCAGGTATGTTGAAATATTTATTTTGGAAAGGAGGGTATAGGGAAGAAATGCAGTTCCAGGTGACTTGCACGTGATCTGCTATTTGTTTCTTGTTGGTTGGAGGCATTGAAGGAGAAAGCTCTGAAGTGGGAGTTGGGAAAACTGAGTTTTAGTCCTAGTCTCCATAAAAGGAAGAGACTGGGTAGGAGTAATAAACTCTATGTTTTAATAAACTAAAATTCTCTTGAGTCTAACATAAAGATTCAGATCCAGATGCTTTGATAAACTGTGGCTTAAAGGGCTGGGGTTATCAGGAGGTTTTCACAGTACAGGAATTGCAGTCTTAAAACTTAGCTGCAAATAATCAACTGCCAGTTGATCCTGGAGTTCCCTAGAAAAAAAAGCGGCAAAAAACAATGAAGGAGAAAGTCTGAGGGCTTAATCCTATTCCCATGAACAAGAGACACAAAATTTAATAGCACACTCCACAGAGGGGAGGGTTGTACTTGAAGGAAGTGATTATGAAAGCAAAGGACAAAGTGTCTTATTCTGTATTTATATATATGCTATATATGCTGTTATATGCTATACCTGTTATTAAAAATGTTAAAACACATTTGAATGGATCTTTTAAAAACGAAGACAAAGTTTTAAAAATTTGAAACCGCAACAGATTCAGCTGGCATGAGCTAGCTCTTGCAGCTGAGGAAGCTAGCTGTATGACTCGATACGGTATGGAGCCGGAGTATAAAGGAAAGGCAGAAGTGTGTCTAAGACATTTTTTGGAACCATCTCACTGTCTTAAAATCACAACACATGTTTGCTTGAAACATACAAGTTTAACAAATAAACTTTCAAAACCTTTAGCTCCTCCAGTGCCATCTTTTCAGTAAATTTAAATAAATTAAATACAATCACAACTTAAAGGATAATGTTTAACCCACATGAGTAAGAGAAAGGCAACCATGGAGAAAATGCAGGAGGGATTAGATCAGCGATTTTCAACTGTTTTCATCTCATGTCACACATAAACTACTTATAAAATTCTGTAGCATACCAAAAAACATTTTTTGCTGATCTGACAAAAAAATAGGTATGATTTTGATCCTTTCACATTGGATGATTATTGTGCTGGCTGTTGTCATTTTTTTATTTGACAGTCTAAGGGAAAAGAAGTCAGTGTCCCTAACCACATGGTCAGGTATTGCATGTTTTAAAATTTTTTGCAGCACACTGGTTGAAAATCACTGGCTTAGGTAGTGCTCACTATCTAAGATAATTATAGGAAATGTCTGGATGGTAGTGTAGTTAGACAGTAGTGTAGTTTAATCCTAAACCCCCTGAATCCAACATTAATGAAAACTAGATAATAAAATTAGACAGTGGGATAGGGTGGACAGAGATTTTAATCCAGTTTAGATTGGAATGGCCTCAGGCCTGAACCCCTTTAAGATGTCTATACCATGGTTTTGTTTCATACTGTCCTATTGATTCTTTGTATAGGAAGTGATTGGTGCCCTAGTGACCCATATCTGCAGTGGTAATGAAGCTGAAGTTGATACTGCATTGGATGTCCTCCTAGAGTTGGTTCTTCTAAACCTATCTGCTATGAGGCTGAATGCTGTCTATGTGAAGGTATCTAGTCCCTCACTTGGCATATACTGAATCATTTTTCTTTTTTGCATATATCTGAGAGATAGCTGCTGTTAGCAGTAATTTATTTTGTTCTGCAAATATTGAGCACTATAATGTTAGGAGGGGGCAAGAAGGAGGTGAGGTGATGGGCAAATAATAGAAAAAAATAACTCATCTATCTGGGTATTACTTCATTCAGGAAATACTTCTCTTTATATTTAATTATGTGCCAGGCTCTATTCTGGGTCTATGGATACAGAAATCAGCCCTTGCCTTAGATGATAGACAGTAAGACATGTAAGGAAGTCATTATAAATACAAGATCAATTCTCTAATAAAGCAGGAAAGCAAGATGTAGCAGCCATGCAGAGCTCTCTCTCTGAGCAGTTTGAAAGAATGCAGAAGGACTCCCACTGGCCCACCATGAGGATGAGGTTTTGGATTAGGAGTGAGAGTCTAGTGGAGCTACAGACTTCTGTTTCTTTTCTTGAGATACGGCACCGCTAACTGGCCTGGTTTGGCAAGGGGCAGGACTGTGTGTGTGTTTATGGGTGTTTTAAAGGGACTTTGGGATTTAACGGCAACATTCTGCCGTTACTCTAAACCTGCATAAATTCTCCTTCTTACCAAAAAAAAAAAAAAAAAGAAGAAGCAGCAGCAGCAGCGTAGGAATAATTAGTAGATATACCAGAGCAGGAATAATTAATTTGACCTGGGAAACTAGAGATGTCTTCAAAGAGGAGATAATATTTGAATGACTGTTGAAGGATGGGAACGATTTGATAAGGGAAAGTAGGGGAAGTGTATGTTGGCAGAGGGCAGTTTGACCAGAAGCAAACTGGCACCCTAGTCCCTGGTGTGCCTGAGAGATGACAAGTAGATTAGCATTGTTGGCAAATGGAATTATGGTGAGAGGTGGTGGGACATAGGACAGGGCCAGATTATGAAGGGTCTCAAATCCCATGCCAAAGTTTCATCTTTACCTTATAGGTAATTGGGAGTTATTCCAGGTTTGTAACAGGGAGTTGACATAATTACGTTTGGGCTTTGAAAGATAACTGTGTAGGCCATGTTAACCCCGTATTAGAGATGACAAAGCTGAGGCTTTGCCCAAGGTTAAAAAGTAAGTACTTCCCTTGTGACTCTTTCAGAATGAATAAGTAATTTATGAAGTAGAAGCTGAGAAGGGGTTATATGATGTGGAAGTAGGTTAGAGATATAACTTTTGTCAGAATATTGTTTTCATTAAGAAAAAGGGAAGGAGCATGTATAAAGGACGCATGGATAAAGCCAAAGGAGGGTAGGATTGAGGGTGGAAGGTGGGGATGGGATGGGATGGGTAGGGCAGGGGTGGGTAGTGGTGGGGAAATGGAGACAGCTGTACTTAAACAACAATAAAAAATAAAGAAAAAGAAGAAAAGGGGAAGGGTAAGGTAGAGAAAAAGGGCAGGGAGAACGAGGAGGTATAGTAGGGTGGCTGAGCAGAATGTCAACCCTCTGGGCTCACAGCAGAGCTTTAGAGAACCTGAGCTTTCCTGGAACAGAGTCTGGCTATCTGTGTATGCCTCTTATAAGGGTTTTTTTGTTGTGGTTTTTTGTTGTTTTTACTTTAAAGGAGAAAAATGTTAGTTGCTAACCCTGTCATTGGCATTTTTTTCACACAGGGCATTTTAGATTATCTGGATAAAATGTCCCCTCGGCAAATACGAAAATCGTTCTATCTTCTCAGCACACTGGCATTTAGCAAACAGACTGAAGGGAGCAGTCACATCCAGGTAAGAGGCAGTGTGTTGAGAAAGAATCTTGAATTCTTTAATTGAAATTTACTGACAAAAAATCATTCTGAGCTGTGTAGTAGTAGAAATAGGGTACATAGTCATAGTTCGGACATTTGTTTATTCTTTTCTTACCACAAACATTAAGTCCCTACTGTATGCCAAGTATTGAGATGTTAGGTATATTAGACCTTCTGCATAGATGTGGGTCTGTAATCAGCTAACCATGAAACTGAAAAGAAAAGTCATTCCGGTTCTGTGCTGAGTGACTGGCGTGTACAGAGAATTCCCTAAGGAGCATCTGTCTATACCTCATATGAACTTCATCTGGACTTGCCTTCTTTTCTGAACACCACTGAAAAAGCCAGGCAAAGGTCTAAATTAAAAGAGATAAGATTGGAATCTTAACACATAGCTAGCTAGTTCTTTTATATCTTTGGTGCCACTTTGTGGCAGTAGTCAACACTAAACTATAACTGAACAACCAGCAACCTTTTTATTTTTATTTTTATTTCTTAAATTATATTTTATTGATTGTGCTATTACAGTTGTCCTGAGGTTTCCCCCTTTGACCTCCTCTACCCCGCCCCCAACTCCCTCAGGAAATTCCCCCCTATCATTATTCAAGTTCATGGGTCAGTCATGTAAGTTCTTAGGCTACTCCATTTCCTATACTGTAATTTTCATCCCCATGGCTCTTCTGTAACTACCTATTTGTACTTCTTAATCCCCTCACCTGTTTACTTGTTTGCCAACAATCCCTTCCCATCTGGCAACCATCAAAACATTCTTTGTATCCATGATTCTGTCTTTGTTCTTGTTTGCTTAGTTTGTTTTTTAGATTCAGTTGTTGATAGATTTGTATTTTTTGTCATCTTATTGTTCATAGTTTTGATCTTTTTCTTAAATAAGTCCCCTTAATGTTTCATATAATAATGGCTGGATGATGATAAGCTCCTTTAGTTTTTTCTTATCTGGGAAGCTCTTTATCTACCCTTCAATTCTAAAAGATAGCTCTGCTAGGTAGAGCAATCCTGGCTGTAGGTCCCTGCTTTCATCAGTTTAAATATTTCTTACTAGTCCTTTCTGGCCTGCAAAGTTTCTTTTGAGAAATCAACTGACAGTCGTATGGAATTCCTCTGTAGGTAACTAACTTCTTTTCTCTTGCTGCTTTTAAGATTCTCTCTTTATCTTTAACCTTTAGTATTTTAATTATGATGTGTCTTGGAGTGGGTCTTTTTGCATCCATCTTGCTTGGGACTCTCTGTGCTTCCTGGACTTGCATGTCTATTTCCTTCACCAAATTAGGGGAATTTTCTTATATTATTTTTTCAAATAGATTTCCAATTTCTTGCTCTTTCTTTTCTGGTATCCCTGGATGTGAATGTTGGACCACCTGAAGTTGTCCCAGAGGCTGCTTATACTATCCTCATTTTTTTAGATTCTTTTTTCTTCTTCTTGTTCTGATTGGTTGTTTTTTGTCTCTCTTGTTCCATATCATTGATTTGATTCTTGGCTTCATTCACTCTACTGTTGATTCCCTGTAAATTGTTCTTTATTTCAGTTAGTGTATCTTTTGTTTCTGACTGGATCTTTTTCATGCTGTTGAGGCCCTAAGTTCCTTGAGCATCCTTGTAACCAGTGTTTTGAACTTTACATCTGGTAGATTGTTTATCTCCATTTTGTTTAGTTCTTTTTTAGGAGTTTTTATCTGTTCTTTCATTTGTCTATGTTTATTTGTCTCTTCATTTTGACAGCTTCCCTGTGTTTGTTTCTCTGTATTAGGTAGAGCTGTTTGACTCCCTGTCTTGTGAGTGTAGCCTAATGTAATAGGTGTCCTGTAGGGTTCAGAAGCACAGCTTCTCCTATTACCCAGGCTGGGCACTCAAGGTGTGCACTTTGTGTGGGCTGAGTCCAACTTCCTCTTGTAGTTGAGCCTTGGTTGCTGTTGACATGTCAATGGGAGGGATTTAGGAAATCCTTTAGGAAATGTACTTAGCATGAGCTAAGACCAGCCATTCATATCGAAAAGCTTGGGTGGACCTGTAAATTGGCTTGGGTGGAGTGCCTGGAGATCTCCAAGGCTGGTCAAACAGTGTTAGCCAGGTTGATGGAGTCTCTGATATGGCACCAGCTTACTGTCTCTGTGGTTCTTTGTGGGGAGAGTTTAGAAAAGAGACAATGGCCTCTGTTTGCCTTGATGCCAGACACTTCAGTTCCTCCTTTAATGCCACTGGTGCCTTTCGAGCTGCTACCCCTGTGCTGGAGCTCAGAGGGAGTGAGTCTGTGTAAGTCCATTTGTGGGTTCTTTAAGTCCATGTGTGGAACTCCAGCAGTTTCTTCCACTGACTCAATCCCCACTGGTTTTTGTAGTCAGAAGCTGTGGAGACTTACCTTCCTGGCACTGGAACCCCGGGCTGGGAGACCTGGTGTGGGACTGGGACTCCTCACTCCCACGATATCCCTCCCAAATTTTTATCTACCACACATGGGTGAGGGACAGGCCTGTTCCACATCTGTGCCCATCCTACCAGTCTGTATGGATGTGGTTTCTTTAATTCTGTATTTGTCAGACTTCTATTCAACTTGATTTCTGACGGTTCTGAGTGATGGTTTTTCTATATTTTAGTTGTAATTTTGATGTGGTTGTAAGAAGAGGCAAGCCATGCCTACCATGCCATCTTGACTAGAAGTCCTGACCAGCTCCTTTTTTAAATTTAAAAATAAATTAATTGACTAAGTAATCTACACATGGTACAAAATTTAAACGTTTATAGAATTGTAATGAAAAATAGATCTCCCCTTCTCTCAGTTTGTAGCATTTAGTTCTTTAAAGGCAATTACTGTTACTAGTTGATAGCTTTCTGAAATGTTCTTAGTATTTACTAATTTGTATTTACCTATATTCCGTTCCTCACCCTCTTGTTCTGCGTCCTGAGTTTTTCATTTAGCAATACATTTTGGAGATTGCTTTACATCATTAATATTGAACTCTGTAATTATTTCATTTTTTTAATTGTGGGAAATATACATAACATAAATTTTACTGTTTTAACCATTTTAAGTGTTTGATTCATTGGCATTAAGTACATTTACATTGTTGTCCAGTGGTCACCACTATAAAAGTTTTTCATCATCCCAAACAGAAATTCTGTGCCCATTAAGCAATAAATTAATTCCCATTCCCCTTCCTCCTAGTTCCCCATAACCTCTAGTCTACTTTCTGTGTCTGAATTTGCCTATTCTCGGTACCTCATTTAAATAGAATCATACAATATTTGTCTTTTTTGTGTCTGGCTTATTTCATTTAGCATAATATATGTTCAGGGTTCACCTATGTTGAAGTATATTAGACCTTTATCTCTTTTTGTGGCTGCATAATATTGCATTTTATGTATCTACCACATTTAGTTTATCCATTCAGCGGACACTGGGCTTTTTCCACTTTTTGGCTATTGTGAATAATGCTACCAGGAAAATTAGTGTTTAAGTATATCACTGAGTCCCTCCCTATTTTCTCTTTTTGTATGTATGTATGTATGTATGTATATGTATTTGAGAGAGAGAGGAGGAAAGGAAGAGAAACATCAATTTGTTTTTGTACTTCTTTATGCATTCATTGGTTGACACTTGTATGTGCCTGTATTGGGAATCAAACCCACAGCCTTTTGGTGCATGGAATGATGTTCCAACCAAGTCACCTAGTCAGGGCTCACTGTGGGTTTTTGTTTTTCTTTCTTTCTGTTCTAAAAAAAATTGTTTTCATATATTTATTGATTTGAGGAAGAAACATCAATTGGTTGCCTCCATATATGCCCTGACCAGGGATCAAACCCGTAACCTAGGTATGTGCCCTGACTGGGAATTGAACCCCCTACAGGAGATGCTCCAACCAACTGAACCACACTGGTAAGGGCCTCACTGTGGTTTTGATTTGCATTTCTCTAATGATTAATGATGAGCATCTTAGGTATTCATCGGTCATTTGTGTACCTTCTTCGGAAAAACATCTATTCAAGTCCTTTGCTCATTTTTAAATAGGTTGTTTTTTATTGTTTTTGATGTGTAGTAGTTCTTTATACATATTAATTCCTTATCAGATATATGATTTACAGATATGTTCTCCCATAATATGGATTTTCTTTTCACTCTTGATGGTGTCCTTTGATGCAGTTTTGATGAAATCCAATTCATCTGTTTTTGCTGTTGCCTGTGTTTTGGTGT
>PVKM010010352.1:0-35082 GCA_004027735.1 Carollia perspicillata
TTGTTGCTCTTCCTCTTCCCCTTCTGGTACTCCTATAATTTGGATGTTGGAACATCTAAAGATGTCCTGGGGGTTCCTCAGCCTCTCATTTTTTGGAATTCTTGTTTCTTCATTCTTTTCTTGATGGATGTTTATTTCTTCCTTCTGGTCCACTCCATTGTTTCGAGTCCCAGTTTTCTTCCCATCACTATTGGTTCCCTGTGCATTTTCCTTCATTTCACTTAGCATCGCCTTCATTTTTTCATCTAATTTGCTACCAAAATCAACCAATTCTGTGAGCATCCTGATTATCAGTGTTTTGAATTTTGCATCTGATAGGTTGGCTATCTCTTCATTGCTTAGTTGTATTTTTTCTGGAGCTCTAATCTATTCTTTCATTTGGGCCATTTGTTTTGTCTGGTCGTGCCTGTTACGTATGAGGGGCGGAGCCGTCGGTGTTCACCAGGGCAGGGTAACCCACTTTGCTGGGTCGTGACGCTGTTTGTGGGGCAGGGGTCCTAGAGAGAACAATGGCGTTTGCTCCACTCTCTGCAGGATTTCAGTCACTTCCCCCACTTCCCACAAGCAAATTGGGCCCTTCTGGTGCTGACTCCTGTGTGGGTTGGGCTTGTGTGCATTCTAGGACCCTGTGGGTCTCTCCAACAAACTCTCCTGTGAGACTGGGAGTTTCTCCCACTGCCTCAACCCCCACAGGTATTTTCACTCAGAGGTTTGAGGCTTTATTTCCCGGCACTGGGGCACTGGGTTGCACAGTCTCTCTCGCTCCCCACTAGTTTCTCCCAGTTTATGTGCATGCGAATGTGGGACATCCCAGTCCACAATCCGCTGCCTGGCTCTATCCACCCACTGCTGCCTTGCCAGCCAGCCACCACCTTGCCATGAGTCCTCTCCACCCAGCTCATCTCCTCCCCTCCTACTGGTCTGGGGGAATGTGTCTTCTTTAACTCCTTGGTTGTAGGACTTCCATACAGTTCAGTGTTCTGTCAGTTCTGGTTGGTTTTAGTTTTTAAATTGTTGTTGTCCTTCTTTTGGTTGTGTGAGGAGGCACAGTGTGTCTATCTATGCCTCTGTCTTGGCCACAAGTCCCCTTCCCCTTTCTTTTTCATCTGTATACATCTTTATTTCAAAGAGTCTGAAATCATGACATGATTGATATGTGTAAACATTTTTTGAGGCCCAAAAGTGTCCTGGGTGCTATCAAATGTAGGGTGACAAATATGCAACAGAATTGATTCCAGTGACCCCCCCCAAATATAGTGTACAAAATTAGCAATTCACAAACATTAGGGCTGTTTTTCATATGCAATTGTGGCTTGAGAATACTTTTTAAAAAATGAGGCTCCCCATTGCTTCTATAAAATTAGCATGATATCAGAATGTATATACAAAAGGAAACTTTATCAAGGATGAAAAAATTGTTTATATATAGTTTTATTAAAGGAAATAGTACATATATTTACAGGGCTATATGAAGAGGAAGTATTTCAGTTCTATAGTTCACCTGGAAAAGTTACTTAATCCCTCTAAACCTCAGTCCCCTCGAGATAAGTGAGATACCTACGTTGAAAGGATAAAATGGGATAATGTAGGTAAAGTGCTTAGCATTAAGCTTAGCAGAGAGTCAGCATTTGTCACATGTTAGCTAGTATTATTACTTTGGTTGGCTTTTATTTTGTTTATTCTGATCATTTTTTTACTTATTCTTCCTTGTTTGTTAGCAAGAGTTTTCAGGAAGGCCTAGAAAATGAGAAGCAACCACACATGGGAAATGAGAAGCAGGTCACACTGAAGTGGGCCTGTGAAGAGAGTTTGCCACATTAGCATTAATCATATGTTTTTGCAATACATTTACATTTAGGAAATTCAGGAAGTTGCAGTTGGTGCATTAACACTTTCCTTAAAAAGGTATATGAAATTCTTTTTCAAAAAAATACATTTTATTGATTATGCTATTACGGTTCTCCCAATTTTTCCATTTTGCTCCTCTCCACACAGTCCCCCCCCCCATTTACTCTGGCAACCACCTCCCTTAGTCAATGTCCATGGGTCGTACATATAAGTTCACTGGCTTCTCCACTTCTTACACTATTTTTAACATCATCCCCCTGTCTATTTTGTACCTATCATTTATGCTTCTTATTCCCTATACCTATTCCCCCATTCTCCCCTTCCACCTCTCAGCTGATAACCCTCCAAAAGTCCTCCACATCTATGATTCAGTTTCTGTTCTGTTGTTTGCTTAGTTTGTATTTTAGATTCAGCTGAGGTTGTGAATTTATTGCCATTTTAATGTTCATAGTTCTGATCTTCTTTTTCTTAAATAAATCCCTTTAACATTTCACAAATTCTTCCCAGACAAGCTTTACTTTATCTGGGAAACACTTCAATTGCCCTTCCATTCTAAATGATAGCTTTGCTGGATAGAGTAATCCAGTTTGTAGGTCCTGGCCTTTCATCACTTTGAATACATCTTGTCAGTCCCTTCTAGCCTGTAAAGTTTCTTTTGAGAAATAAGCTTTCTTATGGGAACTCCCCTGTAGGTAACTATCTTCTTTTCTCTTCCTGCTTTTAAGATTCTGTCTTTCTCTTTAAACTTTGGCATTTTAATTATGATGTGTCTTGGTGTGGTCCTCTTTGGGTCCATCTTGTTTAGGACTCTCTGTGCTTCCTGGACTTGTACATCTATTTCCTTCACCAAATTAGGTTTTCTTTCATTATGTTTTCAATTTCTTGCTCTTCCTCTTCTCCTTCTGGAAACCCTATGATTTGAATGTTGGTACATTTAAGTTGTGCCAGAGGCTCCTTAGCCTATCTGGGGTTTTTTAAATTCTTTTTTCTCCTTGCTGTTCTGATTCAGTGTTTTTTCTTCCTTATGTTCCAAATCATTGATTTGATTCTCAGCTTTATCCACTCTATCATTGGTTCCCTGTAAATTTTTCTTTATTTCACTTAGTGTAACCTTCATTTCTGCCTGGATCTTTATATGCAGTTAAAGTACCCAGTCAGGTCCTTGAACATCCTAATAACCAGTGTTTTGAACTCTGCATCTGACAGATTGATTGTGTCCATTTCATTTAGCCCTTTTTCTGGGGTTTTGCTCTGTTCTTTCATTTGAGCCATGTTTCTTTGTCTCTTCATTTGGCAGCCTCCCTTGGTTTGTTTCTATGTATTAGGTAGTGCTGTTTCGACTCCCTGTCTTAGTAGTGGGGCCTATTATAGAAAAGTGCACCTGTTAAGTTGGATGGGGCAGAGACTTAGTTAACCACCAGGGTGCAGCACTGTGGCTCTGCTCTGTGGCTGTCTTGAGGGGAGGGCTCAGAGAAGAGACATTGCCGCTGTGTGACCTCTGGAGTTTTGCCAGGGAAGGAGCTGTCCCCTGGCACTTGCCCTGATGCCAACTTCCATTTCTCCCCATACGCCACTGGTGCCTTTCCAGCTGTTGCCCTCATGCTGGAGCCCAGAGGGAGTGAGTCTGTGTAAGTCTTAAGCCTCTTACAGGCCCTGAGAATTCTGCAGTTTCTTCTGCCACCCGAATCCCCACAGGTTTTTACAGCCAGAAGTTATGGAGACTTACCATATTTTGCCATGTATAATGTACACCCATGTTTTTAGCCCAAACTTTCAGGGGGGTAAATCATTCGTTTTAATTTTTTAATTCAGTTATTTATTTATTTTTATTTATATACTTGCTTTTTGTTTTATGAAGGAATTTTAGCATTTATTTTTGAACATATTATGGTACAAGAAATTTCATGTAACAAATAATTACAGAACACAAGAACAGATATGAGTTATTTTAGGTACTACCAATGTATAATGTGCATCCTTATTTTTCCCTCAAAAATTTGGCCAAAAAAGTGCACATTATATGTGGCTAAATATGGTATCTTCCTGGCACTGGCCCCCTGGTCTGAGTGGTCTGGTATGGGGCTAGGATCCCTTGCTCCCAAGGTATCCTCCCAATTTTTATCCACCGCATGTGGGTGTGGGACCACCTGTTCCATGTCTTCGCATCTCTGCCCCTCCTACCAACCTGGATGATTATGGCTTCTTTAATTCTTTGGTTGTCAAACTTCCAGACAGCTCAATTTTCAGATGATTCTGGGTGATAGTTGTTTTGTAGTTTAGTTGTAATGTAGTTTTCCGTTGTAAAGTGGTTTAGTTGTAGTATAGTTTTTGCTGTGGTCATGCGAGGAGGCAAGCTATGTTTACCTACGCCTGCATCTTGACAGATCTCCTTTCCCCTTTCTCGTCTTTGTTCTCCTTTCTCTTCCCAGCTGCTAAGGCTTTGATAAACTCTGGGTGAAGCTCAGTAGGACTAGCTTATTGCTAAAGTTCTTTTCAGCTGTTTACATTATGAGTCAGTGAATTCAGATTCTGCCATTAAGGTAGAACAATTAGCCATTCCAAGTATAAGCAGACATATTTTTGCAAAAGGGGTATACTCCTGGAAAGTGGTTGAACTCTATGCCTGTAAAATGTGTAAACCACATTTGCCATTTAAATTACTTGCAGAGAATTCTGTTGTAATTCAGATAATTAATTCCCAGTTTTCTGCCTTACAAATTTGGATTTTGACATGTATGTAACAATAACAGTCTGTACTTAGAGAGCATTTACAATTTCAAAACACTTTAATGTCTTTTATCCACATAACAGTTTGATGCTGTAACAGCTAATTGTTACCCTTGTTTTACAGTTGAAAAGGAAAACACAAGAAGGTTAAGTGACTTGCCTTGCATAATAGACTTAAGTACAGGCAGAGCTGAGATTAGGATCCAATCTCCCCTTACTGTTTGCTCAGCACCCATCATTGAGCCTTTTCTTTAAAAAATTCTTTTCTCAAAGCCAATTGTTTTAGTAACAGCTGTCTTGATTAAAGATCTCAACGCATATAGTCAAATGCATAGCCCTTCCCTAAGAGTACTTTGCAGATGTTAGATTTCACATCAAAGATCTAGGTTCAGCAAGCGCTCTCCCTTCTTAACACAGAACACACATGCAGGTGCACACGAATACCCGTGGGAACTTAAACAACAGTACAAAATGTACCTTTTATTACCTCCTTTCATCATAGACTTAGCTAGAGGCATGTGCACACATGCGTTGCTTAATTTTTGGCTTTTTTTTTTTAACATGCAGCCTAGTTACATTGGAGGCAATTTATGCAATGACAGTTGTAGACCTTGAATAAGAGGTTGAATTCTAAATGTACTTATAGTTTCACTGAAATTCGTTTCACAGAACCAGTCAGTAGATAAAGATTCATTTATTTTATTGCACCAAAAGTCATGAACTGTACCAACCCCACCCAGGCAATCATTGTGCATTCTCATGGAATAGTGTCGTACAGTATAATTCTGTGATTCTCCAATACCGGCTCACAGGACATGTGGATATTAAAATGGACTCAGCTACCCTTTGACTCAACTCATAGTTTTAGTATCTTTTACTTAAAGGATATCAGAGTCCAGGACATTGTGGTAGAATTGGGAATAATTCATATAAGCACAACAAACCACATGAATAATATAGTAGTAATGCACTAACAAAGACAACAGTGTTGAGAGCGTAACATTATTATTTTTAAACATTAATGGCAAATTACAGTAAATGTTTCCTATAGTGCTATATAGACGTTTTTGTAACACCAGGTTTCAGAGGGCCCAGCTAGAGTACTGCAGCTGGTTTTCAACTAAATTAAATCACTTTATCAATATACTTCAGTTTTAACAAAAGCTTTTCTAAAGCATACAGAAGACCTTACTTCTAAAACAGATTTACGGAAAGGGTTCACTATGCTAAATGGCAAACTTATTTACAGTATAAAATATTCATCTAAAATGTTCCTGATCATATGTGTTTAATGTTTCATTCTTGTTTCATTTTAACCCTTACTTTATTTTTTAAACTTAATACCTTTTCTGTGATGCCATAAGAAATGTATCTGCCTTGTGATCCCTTTATAGCCCAGTGATTTTCAACTTTGTCATCTACGGCACACATAAACTAATTAGTAAAATTGTGTAGTGCACCAAAAATATATATATATTGCCCTGAAAAAACTTGGGTATGATTTTAATTTATTTACAGCAGATGGCTATTGTTGTACTGGCTGTTGTCATTTTTATATTCAACAGTTTAAGGCAGGGGTGTCAAACTCATTTTCATCAGGGGCCACATCAGCCTCACAGTTGCCTTCAAAGGGCCAAATGTAATTTCAACTCCTTAACAGTTAAGGAGTAGTTACATTTATACAGTCCTAAAATGACATTTGGCCCTTTGAAGGCAACCATGAGGCTGATGTGGCCCCTGGTAAAAATGAGTATGACACCTCTGTAAGGGAAAAGAGGTCAGTGTGCCTGACTAAATACTCAGGTATTGCATGTTGTAAAAGTTCTGTGGCACACCAGTTGAAAATCATTGCTCTAGTCTAATAGTTTACATCCAACAGAGACACAGGGCATGTGCTATGGAATGCCACATTTATCTTCCTGGACTAGTCCTTGAAAATATGGGGTATCTTACCATAACATCATTATAACATCTTAGTTTTTTGGAAGAACCAGACAGTCCATTGTTGAAATTTATTAGCCATGTGTATGTCTAATTCCGTGGAGTATCCATTTATATCTTTCTGACTCTATTGCTTTTGGAGGAATTTCAAACATTTGCCAGCTTTTTTCATGAAGTCAATGGTAACTCCAGTATGTAAAATTTAGTTTTGAGAATAAAGTCGTGGAGTTCCCAGACTTAATGCCCAAGTCTGCATTTTCCCTTTATGTAACTGGCAATCACATAGAAAATAATCATGTATCCTTTTTTTTTGCCTTTACCTTTCTAATATAAAGAGCCTTAAGTTTTCCCTCTGTACTCTTCTTGTAGCTCCTATTTTCTCTTTGTCCTTGTAGTTGCCTTTTCCTGTTTTCATCATATAAGTACATCCTCCTGAAGGCCTCCTTACCAGAACCATACACAGACACCATCGTCCCATTGCCAGGGGTTTAGAGAGAGAGAAGAAAAGTAAATATTTACATAAAAAGAGAAGTGATTTTTGACACCTTACCTCAGACCCCTGATTAAAATAACATCAAGGGGAAAACAGAGAAATCTTAAAATTCAGAAACATAGAAGCTTATCTTTTTTAATGTCATATTAGTCAAGATGCCATTTTAACTGTACTGAGTACTTCAGAAGGTTAACAAATGAAGCATAAGACATAACTTTTGCCCTTGTAAAAGTTCCCATTAAAGAGGAGAGCCGAAAGAACATACCTGTGTGCACGCACACACAATGCAAAACATCATGCAACTGTTGTACAGAAATAGAAATAAGATAGCTAGGTGATTAAGAGGCTTAAAAGAAAGAAGATGAAAAGATGACTGTTATTATAGAAGTAGTTTGAGCTGGGCCTTGAGAAACAAGAAAAATCAATCCTGTTTGACCTTAAAGAGTGCATATTTAGGAAAATGGAGTAATAGACTGGTAACGGCAAAATGCAGATGGTAATAACCTAAGTGGTAAATGGATAATGAAGCAATAGAGACAGCAGATGGAGACAGTTTGGCAAGGAAAAGGAGATAAATGTATGACAACTAGATGAAGGGACAGTTGGGTCCTTTTGTTCGTTCTCTCTTTTTTTTTTCCAATTGAAGAGAGGTTTGTGCTTGTTTGAAAACAGTGAATAAGGAAACAATACAGAGGGAGGCCTTGAGGATGCTAGTAAGAAAGGAGATTGTGCCATAGCTGGACTAACCCAGTTGGTTGGGCATTGTCCTGCAACGTGAAAGGTCACCAGTTGCATTTCTGGTCAGGGCTAATGCATGGGTTGCCGTTTGGCCTGGGGTGGGGGGGTTTGTGCAAGAGGCAACCTGTCAATGTTTTCTTCTCACATCCATGTTTATCTCCCTCTCTTTCTCCCTCCCTTACCCTATGCCTAAAAAATAAATAACTAAAATATAAAAGAGAGAGAGAGAGAGAGAGAGAGAGAGAGATTATCAAGGGACCAGAGTCTCTGGGCAAGAGAAAAGAGGAGGGAGGAGTCTTAGAGATAAATTTAGGGATACCAGTTTATCTCTAAACACACTGAGTATGAAAGTGGCATTTTGGTATTGCAAAAATCAGAGGTAGAGATTCAAAGAAAGGACACAAGTGCTACAATCAATTATGATTATTGGTGCTCTTATTATTATTACTGTCTATAATGTGTTTTCTTTGTGAGAAGTTTTAATTTGATGTTATTGAAAGTTTTCTGGGTTCCAAAAAAGTACGAATCAAAGGTGTAGCAACATGACAACCCAGGAGAACTGGCTGCTTCTCTTTCCTGAGGCCTGGCACAAGAAGATATACATCCCTCTTATTACTCTCAACTCTAAGATAACTGGATCATAATATATTATCTTTATTAAATGTCCAGTAAGTCAGTGTCAAGAGTTTAGACAGATGTGACTGCCCTGTCCTCTGGGGACCTTTTCTAAGATACAAAAGGAGGAGCTGGATAAATTGATCTATGACCAAATCTCCTGTCACGATCCCAAAGTCCAGAATGATTTGATTATAATAACCTACATATAACAAATATCTAACATTGTATAAAATACAGAAAATAGGTATCACTGCTGTATGCTATCAATTACAATTTCTAAAAGGACTGGACAGGAGACAGTTTAGCTCTGAGGTAACAGGTGACCTAAAAACACTTGGAAACACAGCAGCACTCTTGTGACAGTGTATGAAAGTGTGTGTATGTGTGTGGACCATACATGACAATTTATAACTTCTAACTATAATTATCATAACATTTTTGTTGAGATATAGTTTACATAGTATATGATTCACCAATTTGAAGTGTATGATTCATTGGTTCTTACTATATTTAGAGTTGTGTAGCTATCACCACTATGTAATTCTAGAGCAATTTCATCATACCAAAAAGAAACCTCATAGCCTTTGGCAGTCATTCCGTGTCCTCACCTCTCCCCAGGCCCTGGCAACCAGCAGTCTCCTTTATGTTTGTATATATTTGCTTATTTACACAGTTCATGTACTGTGTAGCCATTTGTGCCTGGCTTCTTTCACTTTACATAATGTTTTCAAGGTGTGCCCATGTTGTGGCACGTATGTATCAGTACTTCATTCCTTTTTATGACTGCATACTGTTCCATTGTGTGGGTATACCACCTTTCAGATACATCTTTTGTGGATTTTCACTTTTTTGAGCTATTATGAATAAGGCTGCCATGGAGATTTATGTAAAATTTTGTTTGAACATCTGTTTTCAGTTATTTTCAGTATATACTAAGATGTGGAATGACTAGGTCATATGGTAATTTTATGTTTAATTTTTTAAAGAACTGCCAAACTTTTCCAAAGAAGTGGCAACATTTTACACTTCCACTAGCAGTGAAGGAGGGTGCCCATTTCTCCACACGCTTGTCAATACTTCTTATTGTCTTTGGTTTTTATTTTAGCCTAGTGGGTGTGAAGAGTGGTGTCTCATTGTAGATTTAATTTGCATGTCCTTGAAAACTAATGATATTAAGCTTCTTCTCCTGTGCTTGTTGGCCACTTGTATGTCTTCTTCAGAGAAATGTCTATTTAGATCCTTTGCTCATTTTTTCAGTAAGTTTGTCTTTTTATTGTAAAGCTTCTCAATGTGTTTGAGGTACAAGTCCCTTATCTGGTGTATAATATACAAATATTTTCTCCCACTCTGTGGGATAAAGGCTGTTTCTCATTTTCTTGATGGTATCCTTTCAAGCACAAAAGTTTGAATTTTTGTGGTCATATTTATTTATTTATTTGTTGTATGTGCTTTTGATGTCATATCTAAGAAACTATTGCCAAATCCAAGGTCACAAAGATTGATGCCCATTTTTATCCAAGAATTTTATAGGTTTAGTTCTTAAATTTAGATATGTGGTGTATTTCATGTTATTTTTTGTGTGTGGTGTGAGGGAATGGTTCGACTTCACTCTTTTGTTTGTGGATATGCAGTTGTACAGTACCACTTGTTGAAAAGACTATTCTTTTCTCCACTGAATTATCTTGGTGCCCTTATTAGGGAAATCAATTGACCATAAATGTGATGTTTCATTCCTGGACTCTCAATTCTATTCCACTGATTTATATATCTATCCCAATGTAAGTACCACCTGTAATAAGTTTTGAAATCAGGAAGTGTGAGACCTGCAACATTTTTAAGCAATTCTTTTAGTTTGTCTGGGTCTCTTGCATTTTCATATAAATTTTAGCTCAATTTGTGTATTTCTGCAAAAATGGGAGTTGGAATTTGGATGGGATTGCTTTCAATCTGTAGATCAGTGTGGGAAATGCTGCCATCTTAGCAATAGTAAATCTTTTGATTCATGAACATGGATGTCCTTCCATTTCTTTAGGATTTCTTTCAATGATGTTTTATGTTTCACAGTGTAAAAGTCTTGCAACATCTTTTGTTAAATGTATCCCTAAGTTTTAATTCTTTTTGATGATATTATAAATGGAAATATTATCTTTAATTTCATTCTCAGATTTTTCATTGCATGTATCCATATTCATTAATCTTTGAATATTTTTGTAAATAGCAATATTATTTTTAAGAAGGTATTTTATTCCATGTTGACCCATGACTGAGTATACGTTTGAACATATAACAATGTGATGATAATTTTGAGTTTTCTATCTTTTCTAGTTTTCACCAAAGAAATTTAAAGGAATTGGCTACTTCCTATTCCATTGGTAATCAGCATACTGAGATTCTGCAAACATAATTTATATTTCACTGTGTGAGATTATATGTCAAGAGACTCTAAAATTTGGAAACTAATTTTTGTGAATACTGTACTACTTAATGGTCAGTAGACTACACCAAAAGAACTGGGATGCTTTAAAGTTTTTTTAATGAAAATGGAAGTTCTTGCAATGAAATTTAAAGAAATCCTTCTCAAAAAGAAATGATGTCTTTTAAATTATATGTTCAACAAACAAATATACAGAGTCAAAATGCAATTCAAAATTAGTTCTGTAATTAAGTGTAAGGTTTTAACAATTCCACTTCACTTCTCACTGAGAAGATGTGTGCAATAGTAGATAAACTACAGTCCGGGAATTTGCAGTCTCTCAGTGTCTCTACCTAATCTTTACGCTTACACAGTAATGTATTTCTCAAGGGTAAGATTAGTTAATGGACTATTTTACACAATCAACTATTATCAGTGTCAGTAAGACAAAGGGATTTTATTTCTAAACATTTTATTCGCAGTTATTTCCCAAAGGTCTGTGTGTGCAGATGGTTTCAATCCTTGCTCCCACCCAAACTTGTACTGAAATGTCAAAATAAATTAGAAACATTACTAAGTAAATTATCAAGATTACTATTTAATCAATTCATATAAACCGTATTTATCAAGTGCCTACTATGCGCAAGGTTCATTCTTTAATTTCTTTCTCCTGGCTAGTCCTGAGTATGTAATGGGTATAAAACATCATGTGTAATCCACAATGTGGAAAATCTGTCCCTGAAGGATTGAGAGCTGAATACATATTTCTCTTCACTAGTTTATATAAGGAAAGTTATACCAGGCTACCAAGATGGAAGGGATAGGCTTTCACTGTCTTTTTTCATGTCTTTGCTGCTTTTGATCAAAGGGAGCAGGGCTTGGCTTCACTTCCCCATTTTGCTTCAAGCACTGATATTCTAAATTTCACAAAGGCATGTTACTGTGAAACAATTACTATATATTTTTAAAAATTTTTTAAAAGATTTTATTTTTTGATTTTTAGAGAGAGGGGAAGGGAAGGAGAAAAGAGAGGGTGAGAAACATCCATGTGTGGTTGCCTCTTGCACGCCACCTACTGGGGAATTAGCCCACAACCCAGGCATGTGCACTGACTGGGAATCAAACCTGCGACCCTTTGCACTGCAAGCCCATCCTCAATCCACTGAGCTGTACCAGCCAGGACCAATTGTTATATTTGAAAGAACACAAAAAAAAGATGGTACTTAAATCATGGGACTCACACTAGGGCTAATTCAGGTGAAAGACCACACCATAACCTTTTGATTATATCTTTGGAAGATTTTGAATGTTCCATAGGGTGAAGTGAAGGGCAAATATGATCTTAAGGTGTATTTCTTTTTAATCTCTTCAGACATCATTTTTTTTAGTTAAAGCAGTATCTTCTTAGCTTTCATACTTTGCACTGAATTTGAAAACATCTTTAGAAGACTACTAAGATTGCTGTCATGGACAATACCACAGTCTTTAACCCTGGTCATTTTTATACAAGGACCTAATACTGAAATCTTTTAAATAACCATGTGTCACACAGTTGTTGAATGCAGCATGTCTAGCTATATTAAGTAGAAAAATTAAATGTGTATGTACAAAGTATAGTTATTGACCCACTATCTGGTCAAAACCATGTTATTAATAATCATGTTATTAGTATTCAGGTATGTGTCTCAGACTAGATATAATGAAGACTTGGTTTACTCAATACAGCTACTGCATGCAGTGTCTGTCACCAACTCCAGGCCTCTGTCTTTACCCTCCAGGTAGCTTGACCTTTTCCTCTTGAACTTAACTACCATCAGTTAGTTTGCCATCCTTCAACACAGCCTATCTGCCATTGTTTTTTCCCCCACTCAGCAACTCATGCCTGTGCCTGCATTATAATGAAAAAAGAGAATATTTAGTTCAAACTAAATGTGTGGATATTAGTAAAACTGATAAGTACAGTACTACAAAGTTTGATGCAATCAGAGGCTCTCTGTGCTTCAACTTGGATTTGTGCAAAGAAATTACTGGAGAATACAGAATTCCTGGGGGTTCTGGTATGCTTCAGTAAAATAAGTGATTAAATTGCAATCAAAACATGAGTATTACAAAAACTGTACTTAAGTGCTATATATTTTTCAACTTTGCTCCTGCCAATTTGCAAATGAAGGATCAAAGTTAATGATAAGTTTGACCAAAATTATTCCCCTTACCTATACTGATGCAGAATTTCTTTATAGAATCACATTACATGCTATTTTTTCTGCACAAAATGTTTTCCTCTTTAGTTTCCCACGTTGAGTCACATTATGAACAATAATGAAATAATAAAGGAACTAATAATAATCACTACATTGTAATTCATAACTAATTTTGAGAGAAGATAAAATGGAGCAAACTGCTAACAGGGAGATATCTTCCTTTCTCATACACTAACCTCTAAAATGTTAGAGGCTGAGAAAGTTTCTATCTGCAAGCTGTGAGAATTTCTATTCTCGAACACCAAATGACTGCAACTAGCTTGCTTTGCTATTTTTACTTAAATCATAGTTCATTCATGTTGTCATTTCTCTTCGCCTACCTTGCCTTAACTATGATATGCACTCTCAAAGGGTATGACCATCTTCTGTTAAACTTATTTTTATAAATGTCTCAGGATCATATGCTTTGGATATTCAGTAATGCTGATAACCAGGAAACCCCAACAACATAACTTCATGAGTTTCTTTTGATGTAGTGAATAACATTTAAGTAGCTTCATTATGCAATATATGATGCAATAAAGTACACACACAAGAGATGGTGTAGCATTTGATGAATCTCATATATAATATAAAGATCAGGTCATCAGCCATTTTTTGCCTTGATTTTTTAGAAATGACAGTGTCTGTATTAATTAAAGGCCATTCACAGCATCTTTAAAATAGTGTTTGCTAAACATAAAACATTTTAAATTGTTTTATATTTATAACATTGTTTGAATGACTGAATGATGCATGTTAGGAAATCGTAAAAGCCCCCAATGGGGATATCAGTTGAACAAACTTAACATTAAGTTGAGAACAGAAATAAATGTACACATAAACACGGGCTCTTAATTGCCTGCTCATTGAAGACATTTATCAGTTCTGGGATGTTAAGAGTTAAATGTATAATCAACCCTTTGGGGACCAAACTGTTCTGTCTCACAGGGAAAAAAAGTAACTTTCAGTGAAAAATAAGGTCCTTGGTGGGTCATTCATCATCTCAAAGGGCATATTTTATTATAGATGTCAATTCCACAAAATTATGTGTCCTGTAACACATAATTATGTTCAAAATTGCATTTGAAATCTATTATTAACAGTTAACAGTGAACAGTCTTAAAATAGTTATTACTCTTGGCCTTAACACAAAAAGCAATAATTAGAGGTATTTTAGGGAGTTAAAAGCTGTAAGGCATTGGCCTCTGAATAAAGCCATTGCAGGTGTGTTTCTTAATGGGCTGTTAATTTTATAACAGGTGAACACAAAGGACAGAGACCATGTGTGTTTTTAAACCGTGTTTGCTGTGGAGAAGGCGTTGATGGCTGAAAAATATAAAGGCAGTGTGAAATGAAGCCAAATTGAACTTTCCCTCCTGAGGTGTAATCTTCCTTGATTAAGATCAAGGCAATCCTCTTGTATTCCTTTTCTCCCCACCACCACATAACAAAAGAATTCCACAGAAATCTATACCAAACCAGTACATCAGAAAGTACTGGAAAATATGTCAATAAATAATGAAGATCTTGTTGTCCAAACTCAATATCCGCCCCCTCACAAACTCTCCTTCTAGGATTCTTGTCCATGTGTCACAAGTTCTTTAGCTTCTACATTTCCCACACTACTCTTACCCTCCCCCTGTCTATTTTCTCCCCACCTTCTATGCTACTTATTCTCTATACCTTCTCCCCCTCTCTCCTCCTCCCATTTCCCTGTTGCTAACCCTCCATGTGATCTCTATTTCTGTGGCTCCTCTCCTGATCTAACTGTCCGCTTAGTTTGCTTTTATTTTAGGTGCGGTTGTTAATAACTGTGAGTTTGCTGTCCTTTCACTGTTCATATTTTTTATCTTCTTTTTGTTAGGTAAGTCCCTTTAACATTTCATATAATGAGGGCTCGGTGATTATGAACTCCTTTAACTTGATGAACTTCCTCCTTGGGTCCAACTTCTTTGGGACTCTGAGCTTCCTGGACTTCCTGGAAGTCTATTTCCTCTGCCAGATTGGGGAAGTTCTCCTTTAGTATTTGTTCAAATAACTTTTCCACTTGTTTCTCTTCCTCTTTCCCTTCTGGTACCCCTATAATGCAGATGTTGGAACATTTAAAGATGTCCTGGAGGTTCCTAAGCCTCTCCTCGTTTTTTTGAATTCTTGTTTCTTCATTATTTTCTGTTTGGTTGTTTCTTTCTTCCTTCTGGTCCACTCCATTGTTTCGAGTCCCAGTTTTCTTCCCATCACTATTGGTTCCCTGTGCATTTTCCTTCATTTCACTTAGCATCGCCTTCATTTTTTCATCTAATTTGCTACCAAAATCAACCAGTTCTGTGAGCATCCTGATCACCAGTGTTTTGAAATGTGTGTCTGATAGGTTGGCTATCTCTTGGTTGCTTAAAAGTATTGGCTCTGGGGCTTTGATTTGTCCTCCTCTTTGAGCCATAATTTTTTGGTCTGGTTGGGCCTGTTACATATGAGGGGTGGAGCCTTAGGTGTTCACCAGGGCAGGGCAACCCACCTCACTGGCACTGGGTTGTGACGATGTCTGTGCGGGCGGAGTCAGAGAGGGATCAGTGGTGCCTGTTCCGCTATCTCTCAGATTTCAGTCCCCTCTGTTCCCTTCTGCCTCTTCCCACAAGCAAACTGGACACTTCTGGTGGTGGTTCTCAGGTAGGTGGGCTTGTGTGCATTCTAGGACCCCGTGGGTCTCTCCAAGGAACTTTCCTGTGAGGCTGGGAGTCTTTCCCAGCACCTCAACCCCCCGCAAGTTTTTTCAATCAGTGCTTTTAGGCTTTATTTCCCAGTGCTAGAGCCCTGGGTTGCATGTTCTGTCTCACTGCCCCTTTTTTGCCTGGTTTATCTGCATGCAAATGTGTGTCCATGATCAGCCAACCACCTTGCACGCCCCATTGGGTCTGCTCATTTCCTCCCCGTGCCTGGGTCTGCCAACCATGGCTTTTTCCTGCCACAACCCCTCTCTGCTGGCTGCCGACTCCACCCCTCTTACTGGTCTGGATGAATGGTTCCTTGTTGTCAGACTTCGGTACAGTTCAATTTTCTCTCTGTTCTGGTTCTGTTTTTGTTTCTAAATCTTTGTTGTCCTTAAATTTGATTGTGTGAGGAGGCATAATATTTCCACCTATGCCTCCATCTTGGCCAGAAGTCCTCTCAATTTTACTTTCTGATTCAGAATGACAGTTCTTACCTTTTAACACAATCATTTAGTTCATTGCTCTTTATTTTAGTTACAAATATAGATATATGAAACTTATCTTCCCACTTTTATGTTTTCTGTTTAACCATTCCAGTCTGTGTCTTCCCTTTCTTTCTTTTGTTTGAACTATTTTTATGTTAGTATTATTTTCTCTATGCTAGTTCAGAAAATAATTTTTTTGCTCTTGAATATTTACTCTTGAAAATACAGTAAGATTTTAAATATATTAATATAATAATCTGAAATTAATTGATATTTCTACCATTCTTCAGGATAACCCAGTATTACACTTCCCAGATAATATATGATTGTTTTTTAACTTTATTGAGGAATAATTGACCAATATAATTATATTTAAAGTATACAACATGATAAGTTGAAATACATATACATTGTACAATAGAATGATTACCAAGGATCAAGATAACACATCCATCACCTCACATAATTAACTCCCTTTTTGGGTGTGGTGAGAATGGCTAAAATTTACTTTCAAGTATACACTACCATATTTTTAACTATAGTCACTGTATCATATATTAGATCCTTGGAACTTCTTATAACTGAAAATGTGTACCCCTTCACCTATATTATCCCATTTTCCCCTCCTTCCAGCCCTGGCAACCACTCCTCCATTCTCTGTTTCTATAAAATCAGCTTTTTTTAGTCCCACATGTAAGTGATACCATACAGTACTGGTCTTTGTCTGACTTATTCCACTTACCATAATGCCCTTCAGAATCATCCATTTTGTTGCAAATGGCAGGATTTCCTTCCCTTTTTATGGCTGAATACTATTCTATTATTCTATTTTGTGTATGTGTGTGGGTATCAAATTTTTTAGTCATTCATCTATCAAAGGTCATTTAGGTTGTTTCCATATGTTGGCTATTATAAATCATGCAGCAATGAACATGGATGTTCACATATTTCTTCAGGATCCTTATTTCAGTTCCTTCAGATTTATATCCAGGAGTGATATTCCTGGCTCATACAGTGGCTCAATTTTTATTTTTTGAGGAAGTACTATTCTATTTTCCAAAATGGCTATACCATTTTGCCTTCCTACCAAAAAAGTATAAGGCTCCCTTTGTTTCTATATCCTTGCCAACATTTTTATCTCTTGCCCTTTTGATAATAACCAACCTAAAAGGTGTGAGTTGATATCTCATTATAGTTTTGATTTGTATTTTCCCAAAGATTAGTGAGCACCTTTTCATATACCTATTGGCCATTTGTGTGTGTTCTTTGGAAAAAATATATTCAGGTCCTTTGTCCATTTTTAATTTGAATTATTTTCTTTTTTATAATTGAATTGTATTAGATATATAGATATATAGATACACACACACACACATGATATTAACCCTTTTTCAGAAATACAGCTTGATAATGTTTTTTCCCATTAGGTAGGTTGCCTTTTCAATTTATTGATTTTTCCCCTTTGTTGTGCATAGTGTCTTTAGTTTGATATAGTCCCATTTGTTGAGTTTTCAGTCAACTAGAATGTGCTTTTCTTCATGTGCTGTTGGGCCCACCCTAAATGTAGACGTTCATGCCATTTCACCCGAATTATTGTCCTATATCATTCCTATACCATTCTTGTGCCTCCCTACTTAAATGATCCTATCTTCTGCCTTAAGGTTAGTCTTTCTAATGTACCCACACCTCTCTACTCTTCTTAAAAACCTTCAGTGGCTTCCCATCCTTTTTAAATACACCCATTAGGACTGGCACTCAAGGCCCTGTACAATATGATGCCATCTATTCCCTCCAAAGCCTTATCTCCAACTGCTCTTCTATGTATATGCCTTAGCTTTACAGTTTTCCCTCCTCTTTTTTTGTTCAAGGTGTTCCTTCCATGTGGAACAACCTTCCCAACAGCTCTGTTGGAATCCTCTTCTTTTAAGGCCCATATTCAATACCACTTCCCATAAATACCCTTTTCTGATTCATTCATTTATTGAATAAGTATGTACTTATCACATACTATTTGCCTACATTGTTCTAGTTCCTGGGGATAAAGCAATGAACAAAACACTCACAGCCTCATGGAGGTTATATTGTATTCAGAGAAAACAGTCAATTAGCAGTAAATAAGTAAAAACTGGTTGTATGTTAGGTCATGATAAGTGCTAAGGATAAACACAAAGGAAGATAAAAGGCATAGAAACCATTAGGAATGAGGAGTATCCTCCAACCAAATAGCTTTCCTTTCTTTGAATAACCAGAGTACTTATGTCCTTTTACAACATGGTTATCTGTGTACTTGTCCTATATTCTTTCTTATGTTCAAAGCTCCTTGAGAGCAAAAACTGCATCTCACTCATCTTTGTATCTCTTGCAGCTTCGGAGACAGCATTCAGTGAATAATGGTTAAAATGAATCAAATGACGGAAATAAATGCAATAGTAGTTTAATAAAAGGGAGAGACTGATATAGTGGTTGGTTAGGGAGGGCTCCTTGGAAGATATTTAATTCGAGTAAAGCCTTGAAATCTGGGTGGTGTGGGGAGGAAGAAAGAACTGAGTAAGTCATTTTGATGTATCTGTTCTTGAAAAAGTAAACACTGTTGCTTTATAAATTGAGATTAATGTTATGCGTGTTTTTTTTATCTTTACAATCAGTATTTCAGAAGGGACGGGCAATAGACACCGGAGAAGTTGACATCGGCGCACAGGTCATGCAGACCATTCCCCCTGGCTTATTCTGGCGTTTCCAGATTACTATCCACCATCCAGTATATCTGAAATTCAATATTTCTTTAGCCAAGGACTCTCTGCTGGGAATTTATGGCCGAAGAAACATTCCACCTACACACACTCAGGTATGTGATATTACAGGTATTTCTTGACCTTTTTGAAGGGTTTTGGGATGACTAGTTTAGGGTTTGTGACTTGAAACACATGGGAGTCAAAGGTGAAGGCAGACAATCTTTGTATTCAGTGAATATCCAGAATAATGACACTGAAGCAAATGTAAAAAAAACAAAAAACTGCCATTAAGAAATAAGGAATCATTTAGCAGAACAGATCACAAAAGGGAGTTTAAGAAAATATTCTGGAAACTTGAATTCTGTTTCCTGAAACAGGATGATCATGAGCCTACCCAGCCCCTTCATCTCAGATGGCTATGGCATCCACATCCCCTTCAGTGGTTCCATACACCCATGACCCCTTTCCCAATGAAGGAATGCATATCAATAATGCAAATGAATCCCCCCCAAAAGCAGGTTTTATCTTATGGGTAGAAAATTTTCCTTGTTATTGTTAATAATAACTCAAATGTGTAAAACCTCTATGGTTTACAAAACCCTTCTATAAACCTTAGCTACCTAATTCCTCTCATTTTCTTTTCCTTATCTCTTTCTTACATGAACCCATTTGGGGGCCGGCTCCATCTAAGACATAGCATAAGGAATCATAACCATCTGGGGCTTTGCTTTGTTTTCAGCAGATGGAACTATAGTCCAGACCTTACCTTCTGGGTCAAGCCAGGCAGGGGATTAGAATGCCATTCAAATGTGACTATTAAAACAGTGTTCAAGGGCACATGTGCCGTGTGCTTGTCCACTGATTAGGAATAAAAAGAAAGTGTCCTTTGAATATCTAAATATGCTACTACAAAAATAGTAAATTATGATGAATGTTCTGAATTTGTGGCTTTTTGTTCACTTGTTTTAAAAAACATAAAAGTCTTTAATTTGTAGGGAAGATCATAGTAATATTTCTGAGGGGAATATGTAGTTTTATGTATCTTCTATCAGATACTTTATTAAATATCAAGATTTTCTTGTATAATACTAAAGAAGATTTTTCCTATTTCTTCATTTATTTATTTTTAAATGACAATTTTTGAATACCCCAAAACTCAAAGGTTTATAACATTTATAAGTATACTAGATTTTTTCAGATGTAGTCATATATTTTCAGGTTTTAAATTTACTTAAAAATTAATAACTTCCTCTTCCTCTTTGCCCACCTCCAAAGCAAAGAACTCTGAAATAGGGCAAGTGAAGTTAGAGATGTTCGTCAGTTCAGAAGTCAAAGTAGAGGCTCATATTTGTCTTTGTATTTGTTCCAGTTTGATTTTGTTAAACTAATGGATGGAAAGCAGCTGGTCAAGCAAGACTCCAAGGGCTCTGATGACACCCAGCACTCCCCTCGGAACCTGATCTTAACCTCACTGCAGGAGACAGGTTTCATAGAGTACATGGACCAAGGGCCTTGGTATCTGGCATTTTATAATGATGGAAAAAAGATGGAACAAGTATTTGTGTTAACTACAGCAATTGGTAAGCTGCCTTAGCTATTATTGTGAATTGACAGTATAACTCAAGAAAGACACAGTCAGTGATTAAAGTAATATAGATGTTATTTACACTTATTGCTCATTCTGCCTTAAAGTCATTAGTCAGGATAGGTCACTATGTGAAAGGCTTATGTTGTTGCCATTAATGTTGCTTAAATGCTGATTAAGATTCTTTAAAAGCTCCATTATTTGCTGCTATTTTATGATACTTACCATGCACCGTTTAGTATGTTTTCAGTAGAAATAATTATCTGGATAACATTACTATTAAGGCTACATAGGACAGCTTCAGTGAAGAAGGGACTAAACAGGGGAAGCTCTGTTATTCAAGATCTATTAAAAGCAAAAAGCAAATAAAACACCTTTGAAAATAGACAAACTAGTATCAATCCAGTTCTTCTTTACAATGACTGATTCTAGAACTGACCTCTAAGGTTTCAAAATATATCCTTAGTGTATTTAGAGAAGACTCTTAAAGCATAATAACTTGGGTCACTCAAAGCCCTTTCTTTTAGAATTTTTAGTTTAAAAATAATCACAATGGCTCTTTCAGTGTTCTCTGGGTCTTTTTAAAACATGTTCTTTTCAATACAATGTCTTCACCCACTCTTATTCACAGTTCACCCTAGTCAATAAGAGACATCTCACTCTTGTGGGTTTTTTTTTTTTTTGGTGAACTCATTCCCCTTGACCCTTTGTGTGAATAAAGCTGAGGTCTTTAGCAATTTTAGAGCCCAGAGGGTAAACAACTCATTGACACAGTATTTTATTGTGTGAATTTTCCTGAAACACTAGTCTTTTAAAAGAAGAGAAAATGTTTTGCAGCTGTCAGTTTTCTATAACTCTCACTACTTTATCCTTTAGTTAACCTGTTCAACCATATGTTTAGAAAGATGTATTGACTGTTAATAGATATACCATCTGCTCTTTATAACAATTATGTTCTATTTTTACTTTATGCTAAAGACCTTCAGTCAGTAGAAAATGGTATTCCATCCATAAGATTATCAAAAACTTTCTTCTAATTTAATCACAAAGGCAGTAAAAATACACCAATGATATTTCCCCTAGAGAAATGCTTCACTGATTTTATATCTCCAAAAGAGCAACTATTTGTTAAATTAAAAAAATATTTTAAGTCATGGCACTGTTTTGCTACTTGCAGACTCCTTGGGCCAGATTGAAAAAACATATACCTTTCATGATATTTTTTTACCAAGGCCCAATTTTGATCATGCAAATGCCAGTGAGTTATGAGAGTACACAATTCTCCTAAGAAATTGAACAATTGTATCTAAAATATTTGTAAAGCTTTTTCTCTCTTCTGGTTATCCTGACCCCTAAGCTTAAGTGAAAACACTAACCAAACGATTAACCTTTTAAAAAATCAATAGACAGCTGTTGAAAGCTGTGAAAGGAGCCTGGGGGATGGAGGGATTGAGCAAAAAAGAAAAAGGAAAAACTCATGGACACAGACCACAATGTGGTGACTGGGGGGAGTGGATGGAGGTGGAGGAGACTAAGGGGAGATAAAAGGTGATAGAAGGAGACTTCACTAGGGGTGAACACACAATACAGCATACTGATGATGTATTGTGGAATTGTGCACCTGAAACCTGTATAATTTTGTTATCCAGTGTCACCCCCAATAAATTCAAACACGGGGGAAAATCAATAGATCCAGAAACATGCTTGGAGTTTTTTTCTGTCTCCTACTTCCTCCCAAAAAGAACCTAACCTTTGAAATATGAGTGTTATCTCCCAGATATTAAGCTGTCACTTTTCTATGCAACAACATACTTGTTTTTTCCTTATGCAAGTCAGTTTGTTTACTATTCTGTTGTCTTTTAAGATTAGAAGTAAGGGAAACATGTCTCCTATAATTCTACTTAAAGAGAATCCAAATAAACTTCCAAAAATTCAAAGGGATATAAGGTAATTACTCTAGGTTCTCCCCATTAATTTTTTAATGGTTTTATAATTTATTTTAATTTTAATAAAAAGAGGCTAAAATATTTGATTCAACAAATTAAGGTTTGTGGAAGTGGGTTTAACTGTTCTAAATGCTGCTTATTTTCTATTTTATAATACTAGAATTAGCTCATTGTTCTTAACTCTGTTTGGTCTGCTACTAATAAGGCTTGTTAACATAAGAAATGTTTTTTTTTTTTGAGGGTTTTTTTTTTTTAGCCAGACTGATGACAGTTGCCAGGAAGCAAAATCTCAACCGATTGAGAAAATGCTCCAGACAATGACAGTTCACCACTTCTTTTATACATCAGAATCAAAGGGGAAGGCGTAAGGGGGTTACATGAAATTCATTGGTGATAAATTAAGGGGGCAGGAGAAAGCAAAGAGGGGGAATCCCTGAGATTGGATAAAAAGTAAAACAAATAGACATATATTTCTTTTACATTTGTGGGTATAGGATAGTTAACAGTTAACAATTAACATGGTAATATTAATAACGAGGGTATTTGTGGTCTCTGCTCTGGTGGGTGGTTGTGCTTTGAAGGGTCCAGAAAAAAGGAAACAACTTTGACATTGCAAAGGTGTGCTATCAGGTATCTTTATGGTAGATGCAAAAAAAGACAACAGACAGGTCAGTTAAGTTAAAGATTGACCTTTCTTAGGGAAACATACTGCCTTGGACATGACTACCCACCATGACTCACTTTTAGTTAGAAAATGTTCATTTCAGACCTTCTGATGTGGTTCCTTTAAGTCTCTGAGTGTGTAAGGCCACCACACAGGCCTCCCCTGAGCTGGTCGGGTTTAGTGTGTGGCCCCCTTTTCATCCACAGGCTCAAGACAATATTAATAACCAACACTTTTTTGAGCAGACTAACATAGGTTAGCCCCTGGTCTGTATTAATATGTACTATTTTTCCAGCAGTGTGGACAGAGTTGTCAGTATCCCCTAATCTCAGACAGTCTGCTCTGTAATGTGATAATATATGGAGTTCCAGTTTGCCCCAAGCACTGCACTAGATGCTTTACATTCATTTATCTTGTTTGATTTTCATCGCAACCCTAATAGCATAGGTATAGTATACTTATATAGTAAATAAGGAAACAGGCTTGGAATGTGTAAATAATCTGGTAAAGTCTCACAGCCAGCAAGTGACAAAAGTGTGATTTGAAACACCCAGTATGTCTGATTCCAAAGCCATATTCATCCATGGATTATTCATTACCTTTAGTTTCTGTTAGGAGAAAACCTGCCAGGTGCAAAACTCACCATCAGGGTAGATGCAGATATCGAGGGGCTTTATAAGTATAAGCTAAGTGTTTATACGCTGGTATAAGAACAAAATTATAAGCAAAGAACTTTAAAATGATTCTCTACTCTAATGAACTTCTGTCTAGGAAGTGAGTATGCACTAAGATTAAGAAGATAGAAGGCAAAGCTTCCTGGAGGGCAACAGAAAGAGACAAACACATTCTTTTTTCACTCCTGGCTGTTTATGTGATCATGCTGTTGCTATCCTTCTCCTGGAGTTCCTGGATCATCCCAATGCCTCTTTGATGCCCTGTGGAGATGGCAGCTTCTAAAAGCTCTTCTATTGCCCTTTCTTCTCATTTGCATCGCTGGTGTTAAGCTCAGTGCAGCAGTGTGGGCCCAGAGACAGCTTTTAGATAAGTCAATAAGATGTAGTGATTTTTATTTATTTTGATAGCAAACTTTATTAAATGTTTTTTTCTATAATAGCTACATTTCCACAAGACTACTTCCATAAAGTTGTCAATAGGAACAGGTATGAAATTAAATTCAACTATATTTACCTTTGAAAGCTTCCACCATGGCCTCCTATTAACCATCCAGGGCAGGGGAAATCCAAATGTGGATTTAAAAACTGTCAATACTTCTTAGTACAAGAAAGCTAGGTAAGTAGAAAATAGAGAAATAATTATTCCATCTTAGTATAAAAAAGACTTTTTGTACTTTTCATAATGACCTTTTAAATACATTAATGATTTTCTGAAAATAACAAATGTTTTAATTAGTTAAAAATGGTTAGCTCTTTGTCCAATGTTACACTTTTGCCAGAGCAGTTGTAGTTCAGAAATGCCAAGTGCCAATTTCTTATCCAGTTCAGTTTTCTAAAACAATGATAAGAGCACAGACCATCACAAACCTACAGAAGGCTCTCTGATGTATTCACATGGGGTTGAGAAGGATGATGTCCTCTGATTGGTAATAGGATGGCTATCCACACAGACCACTGGATTCATGCTCAGCTTTCTAACACTCCCCCAACTGGACTAGATACCATTTCCTTCCTCTTGTATTTTTTCTGCTCCAGGGAAGAGCTCCAAGTCTAGATCAAAATTTGTCCAATTATGGAAGTTTATTTGAAGCATTGGTTCTCAGTGCTTTAATGCTTTGGGCACCTACAGGATTATCTGCTGTATTTGTTAGTATGTAGATTGCTGGACCACATTCCTCAGAGACAGACTCAATAGATCTGGAGTGAAGCCCAGACATCTGTGCTATAAGTGCCTGGTCAAAAGGTGGTCAAAAGGCCTCGGTTGAAGAAATGCTATTTCCCAACCCTCATTATAAATGCTCATAGTTCAGGGGAAGATACCAAGACTACTTCCTAGAATATCACCTTCTAATTGGAAGTAGCTTATCTAAGTGAAACTAGCTTAAGTAGATAGTCTGGATTGGAAAGAAAAAACTGGTGCATATGAGAAGGATGAGTTTAATAGACCAGAATACAAAACTCAGAATCCAAGAGTGCTAAATATAGAGAATGTACAGAAAAGAGTAATAAGAAGATGATTTTTAAAAAGATTTTATTTATTTATTTTTAGAGAGGGGGAAAGGAGGGACAAAGAGAAACATCAATGTGTGGTTGCCTCTAGCGTACCCGCTACTGGACACCTGGCCCACAACCCAGGCATGTGCTCTGATGGGGAATCAAACCTACCACCCTTTGCTTTGCAGGCCCATGCTCAGTCCACTGAGTTACACCAGCCAGAAGAAGATGATTTTTTAAAAAACCACAAGAGTAAAGCATACATCATCATAGTTTTTGGACTTGGAATTTTATGCTATTATATATGCAAATACAATTTTAAATTACAAGCCCTTTCTAAATTTTTAATTTTTATTGCAGCAACATTGATGAACAATATTATGTAAATTTCAAATGTACAACATTATAATTGTGAAAGTCATTGTCAGAGTGAAAACTTTATCCCTTTTCAGTCAAAATACTGGAAGACTTGTGCACATTTTGTTACAGTGAACATTTTTATGTCATCAGAACTACCTATGAACACCTTTAAAACCTTCTCAATTCCCCTAAAGCCTGTTCTTCTCTAAGAGTAGATTGAAGGGAAATTAGTGGCAGAGAACTCATAAGCATTTACAGTCAAGAAAGCATTTCTCAACAAAATACTTAGGTTCCAATGCTTTTAGTGGTGGTAAATTTAATATGAACACTTACTTTAAAAGCCTTCCATTGTCACTTGTTAATGAAAATGAAATACTGATTATCATATTTAAGCTGTCAAGATAGTAGATTAAACATTTTAAGGCACTAGAGAAGAAAATTTTATTTGCTATAACCTAAATTTGAAAAATAAACAGTAGACTTTAGTCTTCTGGTTGCATTTTTTAAGCTCATTTTGCTTTTAAGAAATGTCCTATAATCCTACTACATTTTTAGCTTTATCATGAATGCCTCATAAGAATACAGTCCAGCCAGACCCTTTATGCACTTTAGAGATGAGGTTGGTTTTTAGTTCCACTCTTGAATAGCCAGTTCAGCAAATCCAGGGTGCTTTAAATAATTTGGAACTGCATGTGACATCTTACAGAAATGTTTGGCATCTATTTTAAATAGTAAGTGTTCCATAGACAGCAGAGAGCTATATTGTTATAGGCCCAGAATTTTTACAATTTCAAAAAATTAAGGATTCTGTACCCTGTAGATTTGTTCATTTTTTTTTCTTTTTCTCTCTATTAATAGAAATAATGGATGACTGTTCAACTAATTGCAATGGAAATGGAGAGTGTATCTCTGGCCATTGCCATTGTTTCCCAGGATTCCTTGGACCTGACTGTGCTAGAGGTAATATCACTCTGTTATTCTGATTGATTTAGGGAGATGGATGTCATTTGAAAACTTAGGAGGAAGAGGAATGGCAGTAGTGGTCATAGGAACAGGAGCAATAGCAACAGCACTGCCCACCGCCACTACCAAAAGCTGAGCACTTATTCTGCCAGGAACTGTTTTAAACCCTTTCTGTTATGTCTTTTAATTCCTACTTCCTTTCATAGTCCTCATACACAGATCTGCTAATATTCCAGTTTTGTGGGCAAAGAAACAACCTCAGAGAGGTGAAATAACTTAACCAGGGTTACCTAAGTAGCTGGAATTTGTACCTGGATTGTTCAACCCAACCACTACATGGTACTTCTATGTCCTGCATGAACTGATTCATAACAGATGAAATTTAAGAGTGGGCAAAGTGGGTAACTGCTCATGCATACCCATGTAAACTGGATTCAGTGGGCAGTCACCAAATGGGCAAGTAGTCCAACCAGTAAAGACTAGAAAGTCAAACGTCAAACTTAACAAACTTTACTGTTTCCTAGACTTGCCCAGAGTTTAATTCTTGAGAAGCTTTAGGTAAATCACATCATGTTTTCCCATAGGCTTACAGTTGTGACTTTAGAGATGCTTTCTTCACATCTATGCACTCTTAAAGTCCTCAGTCTGCTGATACTTTAATCTCACGTTTCTCAGCCACTTAATCTCTTTAGGTTAAATTCTATTCAACAGAGAATTCTATAGCACTTGCTAGGTTCCCAATACCATGATAGATCTTGAGGAGGTAGGGGAAGGATTGGAGGCAGTGGCTAGTATTAAAAAACTAGACAGGAGATACAGGCCCTGCCTCCAAGGAGCCCACAGTTTCAATAGAGAGGCAAACCATGACAAAGCAGAGTCAAGTGTTCTAATAAAGGTCTGCACAATGTGTCATGGAACTACACATCTTTCCCGCATAAATCTCTTTAAATGCACAACCTTTTAAAGATAACATTCTGTGAAATGAATAATTCCCTATTTATTAGTTTTTCAGATTCTCTGGGGTTTTTTTCCCCTCTCTCTCCTAGAGGAAGAAAATCTGTAAGGGAGAAAATCCCTAGTTTATACAAATGGTGATAATAATTATTACTTAAGTGTATGATGGAATCAAAATCAAATACTTGAAATAATTTCTCCACTCAGCTTAGGTGAGTGGAGAAATTTATCCATATCTCACTCCCATAAGAGGAAAATTCTGTTTGTAATCACAAATGTGTGCCTACTTAATAAAGGCTAAGACAGAAATAGTACAATTTTTTTTTGCCTGAAATATTATACAAGAATCAATAGCTAATTGCTCGTTGGAGATTTTAAAAGCATTATGAGAACATTAAAAGTTCATTTGCCAATCTTCAGATTCATGCCCTGTGCTGTGTGGTGGGAATGGAGAATATGAGAAAGGACACTGTGTCTGCCGAAATGGCTGGAAGGGGCCCGAGTGCGATGTTCCAGAAGAACAATGCATTGACCCAACGTGCTTTGGTCATGGCACCTGCATCATGGGAGTCTGCATCTGTGTGCCAGGATACAAAGGAGAAATATGCGAAGAAGGTCAGAGCCCCATTTCAATCTATTGCTTCAGGCTTTGCTCCCACTGAATTGTCCAAGGCAACATTCTATACCTCTAGCAGAGATAGAAGTGGTCTTAACAACCAATAAATGTCCAGCATGCCTGCTTTGTACATGGAGCAGGGAGTTGGAGTCAGGGGAGCAACTCCTCTTGTCTCACCTGACAGTCTCTAATCTTAACATGAGGCCATATCTGAGATACTTGCAGAGCAATAATGAAAAATGGTATTTCTCCCCTCATTTTAACACTGTTTTATAAGTTGAGAATTTCCATATTGATGATTTTAAGTGTTGATGAGTATGCTTTCATTATTACAGAGTGCACTAGGCTATATCTTACTTTAAAGCACATAATAAAAATAATAATATATGCACATTTGGAACCATTTCATGGATGTTTTCTTTGGGAGTGATTTGTAATTACCATTATGATTGCTTCATATTATTTATTTTTACATACCTCATGCTGAAACTTGACCTCCATGCCTAAAGAAGCAGACTTATCACTAATGAGTTTCAAGGCAGTGCCTTTATATTAAAATTCACCCCAAAGGAGCCTTTACACACCCTAAACATATTTTGAAATGACAATAGTTTTATCATTTAAAGAGTCACATTGGAAAATAAGTTTACTAGTAATCAGACCTTTTTCATGCTACATTCCTGAAATAAGACTGATTTCAGAAATAACATTAAACCATTACCATGGGAGAGGGTCTCATCACAACTATTGTTCAGGAAAGAAGCTGCTGAAAATGCTCTATAATTGCTTTTTAAAGATGGCTCATTAAGACCATTACACAGCATTCTAAAGGATTTAATCTCATTCCACTCCATGAGCAAGCAAGAGTTTAACTTTTCACCTCCAATGCATTAGCAGTAGTAGAATTTTGGTGTGAAGATTGTATCTGTTCCGGTGAGTGCTGAGGCACCTGAGCTCCTGAGACTTTTAGAAATTGTTTGTATGCTGATCCAACTGCATTCATGATATTTAAGTTGTAAATTCAGATGCTGTATGAACACACACATTCACCCAAAAAATGATGCTATCACAACATCTACAATTTGCCATGAAAACTAACCTAATGAATTTATGTAACCTAAATTTTGGTGTAACCTAAATTCATTACATAAGTAATTGAAAAAGGACTTAGCATTCTAGGCATCCCTAAACAAATTTGTAGTATAACCAAGATAGCATGGAATGCCATACTTAACAGTCTAAACTTTCCAAATATAACAGAAAAAATGTTTTAAGTTAGGCATCACAGACCAAGAACCCACAAGTAGAACCGGGCTTGTGGATGGCTTTATTTGGTTCTCTTAGTGGTGGTGGTAGTGGTGTTTTTGTGTGTGTGTTTGATTTGCCAAAATTTTAAAATAGAGAAGTGTCATAGAAAAACTTCCATTGCTAGCCCCTTGTGAACAACTTGAAACCCTGGGCTCACATTGCTACATGGTGGCAGTCAGCTGGAGCCAAGGAGCAATATAGCTTCCTTTACACTGTTCTCAGTTCACTCCCAGCACACTGTTTTCTCACATCCAGCCCATCACATTCCTGTGTGCCACCTGCCTGGCCCCTTCGGCCATGTAACTATATGCCTCTGATTTAAGTGTATCTTACCTATTAATTAAACATGGCTTTTTAATAAAATAAATTATATTAAGTTAATTATTGCTTATTAAAATTTTCTTTTCTTTTTTATTGTTGTTCGATTATAAAATTTTCTTGTATTTTAACATAACCAAATGGCTTCCTTCTGATACAACATTCTACTAGAACTTTAGACATTTTCCTCCCCTCCAAATAGTAAATAAATAAAATTAGATGCATCTTCTGATATTTAATTGCTGACTAGCTCAGATATTAAAGCATTGTGCTAATGATTCTGAGATCATGGGCTGATTATAATGGCAATCATACTAAATGCTTGTTTAAACTCACTCTGTTCCATGGCCACGCCATACCCTCAAACTAAGCTTATCTTGTAAATGACAGCAGATTGTATCAATCTTTTTCCATTGCTGGAAAAGTAATTCAAAGCATACATCTGCATCATGGTAAAGTATTTGGTCTCATCTTATCTGAATAGGAAGACTAAAAGTTTGGACATCAACTTTTCTAGTTTCCATGGTCATGCTGGTAAAAGGATAAAACAGTTCTCCCCAAGGCAAGCATAAGAATCTACTTCTAATACAGTTCATCCATTTGTCCAAAAATATATATGTGTGTCCAAAGATTATATAAATGTGTTAAAAAGTTTCCAGAATCATGCAAACAGAATGGAGTTTGTGATACTCTGAAACATTAGAAACTGTCGCCATGTCCTGATAAAAGGAGAAGCCACATGAATTTTTCAATTGGGTTTAATCTATTGCATTTTTAGCACTTCTAAGGAATAAATGAGAGGTTATAATAAATTTGTTTATTGTATGATTTCATGCAACAGCAGTCACTTCACTTGTTGTCTTGAACAATCCAAACTTAAAAATATATCAACTCCTCTATACATGTTAAGTAAAAGGCATTTCTGGGTGCTCTGATCCCAATTTCAGAAGACAAGGAATGACTTACCAAATGTTCTTGGGCGTTTTTTGCAAAGCCAAGGAATTCCAATCAAAGGCCTACACTGGTCCACCCACTGATTTGTGTGGAAGTGCTACACACTGCTAAAAATTTCATATAATATATGTATGGTTTCCTTCTTTTTGTAAATTTAGGATGTGATCTTTATTATATCAAACCATATTTTTAAGTGTTAATAATCTTTTGGTTTAAACATAGTCATGTTGACCCCTGTCATATGATTGCCTAATTAAAACAGCAGAAATGGCATAATATTAGGAAATCAATGTGAGGATCTCATGTCATCAAATGGCCATACCTACTCATTTACTTTTTCCCATGTTTTGGGCCTTTAGAGGACTGCTTGGACCCAATGTGTTCCAGCCATGGCATCTGTGTGAAAGGAGAGTGTCACTGTTCTACTGGTTGGGGAGGAATCAACTGTGAAACTCCACTTCCCATATGTCAAGAGCAGTGCTCAGGACATGGAACTTTTCTTCTGGACACTGGAATGTGCAGCTGTGAGCCCAAGTGGACAGGATCTGACTGCTCAACAGGTACCTTGGAGTTATCTCCTTGTTCTCACTCTCCCAGGTTCTCACTGGCCTTTGCCTTAAGGTAGTACTCCTTAAAGGCTCATCTATATGCCTTTCATGAGTTGTAAGGGTCTTCCAAGTATTTACTGGGCTAGTATTTTACTGGATTTTTATATACAACATACTGCTGGTTTTTTTAATAGTATTTTCATTGTCATTGGTCTGTGCTAGAACCTCTGTCTGCATTCTGTATTCTCCTGCAGTGTTTCATCCATTCCTAAGGCTCCTATTATTGATACTCTACAGATTATTTCAAATCTAGATTTCCCCAAACTCAAATAATCCTTCATTTCCAACCATCTGCTACATATTTCCACTCGGTGTCCCATCACTTTGAAACACAACTTAGCAGAGAAACTCTCTATATTTGCTGTATTGTTGCCCAATTACAATTTCCACAAGCTTGATTTCATTTTCCTATTCCCTACCCTAACATCATCCACAGTTCTCCATTGTCCATAGGTAAACTTCAAATATCTTAGCCTCTTATTACAAACTATTTTGAATCTCTGTCTCCAGATTGTCTTCTACTTCTGCCTCATGAATAAATCCCTCCCCTGCTAAAGTAATCTGTGTGCCCCCCTTACCCCCATTACATCGCACTATTCTCTATGCCCTTTCCTCAGCAAGGAATGCTATTACATTTCCACCAATGAAAATCCAGCCCATCCACCTAGACCAACTACATTTTTTTCAAATATTTTTTTAAAAAAATTAATTACAGTATACATTCAGTATTATTTTGTATTTATTTCAGGTGTACAGCATAGTGGTTAGATAATGATGGACTCTACAGAGTGATCCCCCATAATATTTCAGGCATCCACTTGGCCCCATAGATTCTTATACAACATTATCGACAATTTTAAATATTCCATAAAATGTTTCCTAGTCACATCACCAAGATCCTCTGAAACCCTACCATACTCAGCACTAGAGAGTAAAAAGGGCATCACACTGTAGGAATTTGTATATGTGACTCATTTTCCCACCTAAACTAAAGGATCATTCTTTATAACTTTTCTTCTTACCCCCAAACCATGTGCTCATTAAATGAGTAGAATTGCTAAACTATAACTCCTACAGAGCCTCTGTCTATTTTGGTTCGGGATGTAAAATGACCTGTGATAAGCAGAAGCAGAGCAACAGGTGATCTGTGAGACCTTTCACACCACTGAATTAACTCATGCACCAAAGTCTGCAATCCTGTGCTATAAAGAATGGGGCAAATCTCTGTTAAGAGAATTAATTCTAATCTAATGCTTCGCTGTATGAAATTTTTCCGCCTCATATGGAAATAATATAGGAGAAAAGATTGCATGTTATAATTTTATTTTATTTTTCTGGTGTTGGGCACACAGTTTATTTTATAGTGAAAGATGGTTCATGGCAACACCTCATTAACATTTCTATGTTGTTATATGATACTGTTTACAAACTGCAGATGGGTACAGTTAAGTAAAAAAAGGTCCATGATATTTTTTTCCTGGCCACACAGATTGCCAACATCCATTCAATCTTTCTTTTTTCTTTAAGTTTAATCTTTATTATATTTTATTGCATTACCATTTAGTCCCCTTATACCTTCCTCCTCTCAGCAATCAACACCCTGTTGTCTATGCCCATGAGTCCTTTTTCCTTTTTGCTCAAATACTCCACCCCCTAACCACCCACTACTAGCTGTCATCTGCTCTCCATCTATGAATCTGTTTCTCTTTTGCTTATTAGTTCAGTTTTATTAGATTCCCCATATGAGTGACATCATATGGTATTTATCTTTCTCTGACTGGTTTATTTCACTTAGCATAATGTTCTTCAGGTCCATCCATACTGTTGCAAAGGGTAAACTTTTCTTTTTTATGGCCAAGTAGTATTTCATTGTATAAATGACTCACAGTTGTTTCATCCACTCATCTATTGTTGGACACTTAGGCTGCTTCCATATCTCAGTGATTGTAAATAACACTGCAATGAACACAGAGGTGCTTATGTTCTTTCAACTTTTTTTTTGGTTCCTTCAGATATATTTCCTGAAGTGGGATTGCTGGGTCAAAAGGCAGATCCATTTTTAATTTTTGGAGGTATCTCCATAATGCTTTCCACAGTTGCTACACCAATCTGTATTCCCACCAACAGGGCAAAAGTGTTTTACTTTCTCCACAGTCTCACCAGGACTTGTTGTTTGTTGATTTATTGATGATGGCCATTCTGACAGATGTGAAATGGTATCTCATTGTGGTTTTAAATTGATTATTAGAGACACTGAGCATCTTTTTATATGTCTATTGGCCATCTGTATGTCCTCCTTAGAAAACTCTCTGTTCAGGTCCTTTGCCCATTTTTTAATTGGGCTGTTTATTTCTTTTGGTGTTTTTTAAGTACTTTATGTATTTTGGATGTTAACCCTTTATCACGTGTATAAGCATATATGTTCTCCCATTCTGTGGGTTGTGTTTTTATTTTGTTGATGACTTCCTTTGCTGTGCAAGAACTTTTTAGTTTGATGTAGTCCCATTTCTTTCTTCTTTTCTTTTGTTTTCCTTGCCTGGGGAAATATATCTGATAAAATGTTGCTCCAAGCAATGTCCAAAATTTTGCTGCCCTTGTTTTCTTCTCTGATTTTTATAGTTTTGGGTCTAACATTTGAGTCTTTGGCCCATTTTGAATTTATTCTTGTGTGTGGTATAAGAATATATGGTCTAGATTCATTTTTCTGCATGTGTCTGTCTAATTTTCCCCAACACCATTTATTGAATAAACTATAGCTCATTGTATGTGCTTGCTTCCTCTGTAGAATATGAATTGACTATAAAAGTGTGGGTTTATTTCTGGGCTCTCTATTCTATTCCATTGGTCTATGTACCTGTTTTTATGCCAGTACCATGCTGTTCTGATTGCTGTGGCCATATAGTATAATTTGATGTTAAGTAGTGTGATTCCTCCAAATTTTTCCTTCTTTCTCAGGATTGCTGTCACTATGTGGGGCCTTTTGAGGTTCCATTCAAATTTTTGAAATATTTGTTCTAGTTCTGTGAAATACATCATTGGAATCTTGATAGGAGTTGCATTGAATCTGTATATTGCTTTGGGTAGTGTGGACATTTTAATGATGTTCTTTTCTTTCTACCCTTGAACATGATATGTGATTCCACTTATTTGTATCTTCTTCAATTTCTTTCTTCAGTGTCTTATAATTTCCCCCAACTATGACTGTAGTTCTGTTGATCTCTCCCTTTATGTCCATCAAAATTTCCTTCACATATTTAGGTGCTCTTATGTTGGGTGTGAATATATTTACTAGGGTTATATACTGTTGTTGGATTATTCCCTCTATCATATGCAGTGTCCTTCTTTGTCTCCTACTATAGCCTGGTTTGAAAGTCTATTTTGTCAGATATAAGTATTGCTACCCCAGCTTTTTTTCCTTTCCATTTGCATGAAATATTTTTTCCATCCCTTTACTTTTAGTCTGTGTGTATCTTTTGATCTGAGATGGGCCTCTGGAAGGCAGCACATACATGGGCTTTGTTTTCTTATCCATTTAGCTACCCTCTGTCTTTTTGTTGGAGCATTTAAGCCATTTGCATTTAAGGTGATTATTCATAGATACCTATGCAGTGCCATTTTATTGTTAGACTGTTTTCCTCTGTTATTTTTAATTATTTCTCCTCCTCCTCCTCCTCCTTCTTCTTTCTTCTTCTTCT
>PVKM010010353.1:0-35075 GCA_004027735.1 Carollia perspicillata
CCTGTCATCTGCTTCAAAGAAAATTTAGGGAAAAAGTAATGGGACATATTACAAAAGAATGATTCCAAAAACTTGATTAGTTTCGGATGGTGACTTGGAATGTTTGGGGACATTAGCAAAAACAGAAGTGGGATAAACAGAACCTGATCTTGGAGGTTGGTATAGTTGAGTTAGTATAGTTTTGCTACAACTCTTGAATATTTTTTTAAATTTGCCTTTATGAGGAAGCATTTGATTGTGAAAGGAATGACACATATAAAAAGAGATATACCATTGAGAATGATATGTAACCATCTGTATCCTAAAATAAAAAATATATAGTTATATATAAATATATATAGTTATAAAGGAAATTTATACATTTGATAGAACATTTAGAAAAGAATGGAGAGGCGGAAAGGAGGAGAAGGGAGGAGAAAAGAGAGTGAGAATCATTTCCAATTTTAGCATTCTAATGAATTAACTTTAGCAATTTGGGTTTATTTTCTTCCAGGTTTTATTCTAAGTACATATGTTTTACCAAGTTATATGCATGATATAAATACAGTTTGCATTCTGTTCCACTAATAGTTTTTATACATTATAACATGACATCATACCTTAAATATCTATTTTAATAATTAAATAACATTTTGCTTGTAGTTTGTTTTATCTATTCATTTGTTCTTTCTAAAAATCAAATAACGAATACTTATAAGATAAAATATTATATTATAGGCATGTAAAGATTAATAAAACTGGTTCTCAATCTTAAACACCTTCTGGTTTTATTTTGGAATAAAATAGGTATTTAATCAAGGAAATGTAACAAAACTGTATAGGTATTGATACAATGGTAGATGTATCTAGAAAGTAGTTTGGAAAACAAAAAAAGGAAAATGGCCAATCTTTTTGGATGGAAAAGGTCATAAAATGCTACATTTACAAAGTTGGTTCTGAAGGATGATTTTTGAGGTTGAAATGCCTAAGAAGAAGACCAAGGAAATTTGAATATTCAGGCAAAAGGAGAATAATGAACAAAGGGACTGGACACTTGGCATGTATGCCACACCACAAACAATAATTCTTTAAGAAGCTTCACTTCTGGTATGAGAGGTCAGGTCCACTATGAGCAGGGACATACCAAAGAGACCTTATGAAATTACCAAAAGTTTCAAAGCTGGCACAGTCACCTTTGTATTTGAGTAATGTCACCCAGGTCCAATAGCGGCAGATAGCTGAAGAGAGGCACAGCTAGAGTAAAGGATGCCAACTAGTGAACTATGGTTAGATCAGGACACCAATAATGAGGGTGTGCTACAAATGTGGCTGGGCATACAGACCTGAAAACACAGTAGAGAACTATATGAGGAGGCAAGTAGTTTGTCTGGTACTACTGTGTTTGTGATTGGTATTGGATGTTGTATTGGGGCTCAGGAGAAATGTGGGCTAGAGATAAAGATGTAAGAGTCATCAGAAGGTGGGAAAAGTGTTAAAATTGGACTCTTCCTGGTTAGAATTTAGATGGAGACCCAGAGACAAGAAAAGTAGGTGCTTAAGGGTTCACAGATTTTCTACAGCAAACATAGCTTAAAATTGCTTTTTATAAGTTAATTCATTAACCACTTCCAGACTATACCCTAGAAAATTAGTATTTTGTTATGTGAAAACTGGACAATGTAGGATTCCTTGGAGAGAAACTCTAAGCCAAGCAAGGGGAACTTGGAGAGCTAGGCCTGTGTGTTTTCCGGTAATGGCTGGTACATGACTCTCACCAGAGAACTGTCTGACAGGGATCTTCTGGCTGGCAGAGATGGCTCGTGGCAGCCAAATGAGGAGGCTGCAAAGGGAATATCTGGTGTTTCTGAAGTGTGCCAAGAATCATTGGTGATCTTAAAAGGATCTGCTCTCATGGTACCACACGAATAAACTATTAAGACATTGTATAAGTGAAATAAGCCAATCACAAGAGGACAAATAATATATGATTCCACTTACATGATGTACCTAAGTCATCAAATTCATAGAGACACAAAGTAGAATGGTGGTTGCAGAAACATCAGGAATAGTAGGTGATGAGTTATTATGTAGTGGGTGCAGAGTTTCAGTGTTGCAAGGTGCAAAGAGTTCTTGCTAGATAGTGGTGATAGTTGCTCAGTAATATAAATGTACTTAATGTCACTCAACTATACACTTGAAAGCATTTAAGATGGTAAAATGTATATTATCATATTTCACCACAATGTTAAAAAATAATTAATTATTTTTTAAAGGGGAATCCCTCTCCAAAGCAGAACAGGGACGACACACCACAGGTTTGAACTTCCTGGAGCCAGAAGATGAAGATAGAAGGGAAGCGGCTATTGGAGCCAGCTCATGCAGCCTCATAATAGCCCATTGTTAATTTTGTAGGAATTTGGTGAGCTAATTGTCAAATAGGGCCATTATATAAACTTGAGTCAATTATATTACTTGGTTTAAAGCAAATACATTTTATTAAAAGCAAAGGTAATACAAATTCAAAGTCATGACTGGCTTTTAATTTCATTACATTTTTACTATTACCTTGTATGGTCTTGTGCTTATGATAGAAATACTATAGCATTGTCTATCATTCCACATTTAGTAATATCAAATTGATAGTTTAAAATTGGCCATGATGAGACTACTTTATTCTGACAATCAGAATTTTTCTCCCCAGAAAGGCAATTGTTAGACTTTTCACTAACACACCAGAGAACTGTGAGAAACTTGCTCTCGGAGAGTTAGTATTTGAGCATCGGCCCCACAAATCAAATATACTCTTTACAGGAAGAGCTTGTGTACCTTTCACTTTTTTCCCCCGTGTCCCACCTATCTTCTGGTGTAAGATATTTTAAAATAATTTACTTATTTCCTTATACTATTAAATTTAGTATGCTGCCAATGATTCGCTATTTTAAATAAGTATGCAAACACATATTTAATAAATTAACTTAAAGAAATTTATTTATTTATCTTTAGAGGGGAAAGAAAGGAGAGAGGGAGAGAAATATCAATGTATGGTTGCCTCTCGTGTGTCCCCTGCTCGAACTGGCCTACAACCTGGGCATGTGCCCTGACTGGGAATCGAACTGCGAGCCTTTGGCTCCTAGGCCTGTGCTCAATCCATTGAGCTACACCAGCCAGGGCAATAAATTCACTTTTTGATAGCTTGGATTTTTAAAGGAAAATTCTTAGGAATTGCATTAGAGATTTAGATATTTTTAAAGTTAGTATCATTTTTATAATATTTCTCATTTTCTACTTTTTTATGAAACTTAGGTGAATATTATATGTTGATCTTATGGGAAATGTGTTGAAATTTGTTTTGTATTTTCTACTATTATTTTATATTTTTGAGACTATTAATATATGGTAAGAAAAGTCACTCTTCAAAATACCTTGTTTCCTTTTATATTTCCTGAGATTTGTAAGTTATATATTCTATTTAAAATTATCTGAGTGGTTAACTTATCTATTAATAAAACTTATTTTTATCATAGAAGTGTATACCATGAAAACAATTACAATACCCAATGTATAAAAGGAAAAAAAAGCTTAATTTCCTATATATGTCCAATGTCCCCTTCAAGAAACCATCACTCACTGAATCACTTTTGTGTTTTTAGTTTCTCTGGTGGCCCCTACCAGAATTCTTAATAATACTGTTCTAATTCTATATCTTTCCTTTTTTAACTTTAAAGGATTTATATTCTTTTAACTCACTGAAACCTTCCCCACAATGATCAGTTACATAATTATTTTTGATGTTTCTAAATTATTTAATTCATGGAGTTAAAGAATATTTAAATCTTTCTGTCTTATTTAAAAAATATAAGTTGTTATATAAATAATATTCTCCACAGAACAAAGCACCTGCTGGGCCTATATAGAAGGAAGGTAATACCATGATTTTATATCTTCATTGCACAAAAACAAATGTGTTCTGAGCACTGAATTCAAATGGAATCACTTTATTATTGACCACCAACTGATCATTATTTTACTATAAGTTCATTTACTTCATCTTTGGACCATGACTTCATTGAACAACCTTTTCTTTCTTTTTATTAAGTATATTTTATTGATTATACTATTACCGTTCACCTTTTTCCCCTTTACCCTACCCTGCACAGTACCTCCATTCCCTCCAGCAATCCCTTGCCTAAGTTTATGTCCATGGGTCATGCATATGAGTTCTTTCGCTGTTCCTTTTCCCGTACTATTCCCAATGCCCCCTGTCTATTCTGTACCCACCAACTATGCTTCTTATTCCCTGCACCAATCTCCTCCTCCCTGTCCCTGCTGATAACTCTCCATGTGATCTTCAGCTGTAAGACTCCACTCCAGTTATAGTTGCTTGACCCATTTGTTTTTGTGTTTTTTAGATTCCATTGTTGATAGTCATGAGTTTGTTGTCACTTTACTGTTCATAGTTTTGATCTTTTTCTTAGATAAGTTCCTTCACCATTTCATTCAACAAGGGCTTGGTGATGATTAATTTCTTTAGCTTTATCTTGTCTGGGAAGGACTTTATCCAACCTTCAATTCTAAATGATAGCTTTGCTGGAGAGAGTAATCTTAGATGTAAATCCTTGCTTTTCATCTCTTAGAATATTCCTTGCTAGTCTCTTCTTTCAGCAAGGTTTCTTTTGAGAAACCAGATGATAGTCTTGTAGGAACTCCTTTGTAGGTAAGTCTCTTCTTTTCTTTCACTGCTTTTAAGATACTCTCTTTATCTCTAACCTTCAACATATTAATTGTGACATGTTTTGGTGTGGCCCTCTTGGGGCTCAACCTATTTGGGACTCTATGAGCTTCCTGGACTTGTATGTCTATTTCCTCTGCCAAATTGCAGACATATTCTTTCATTATTTTTTCAAATAAATTTTCAATTTCTTGTTGTTCTTCTTCTCCTTCTGTCAGGCCTATAATTCAGATGTTGGTGTGTTTAAGGTTGTCCCAGAGATTCCTATGCTTCTCCTCACTTATATGGATTCTTATTTCTTCTTTCTGTTCCAGTTGACTGTTTATTTCTTCCTTTTGTTCCAAATTGTTGATTTGAATCCCAGCTTCCTTCCCTTCACTGTTGGTTCCCTGTATATTTTTCTTTATTTCACTTTGTATAACCTTCATGTCTTCCTTTATTTTCTGAATGCACTCAATAATTTCTCTGAGCATCCTGATCTCCAGTGCCTTAAACTCTGCACCTGATAGGTTGGCTATCTCCATGTTGCTTAGTTCTTTTTCTAGAGTTTTGATCTGTTTCTTCATTTGAGCCTTATCTCCTTGTCTCCTCATTTTGGCAGCCTCCCTGTGTTTCTGCATATTAGGTAGAGCTGCTTTGATTCCCAAGCTTGGTGCATCTGTTATGTCGTAAGGGGCAGAGCCTAAGGTATTCAGGAGGGTAGTGCAGCCCACCTCACCACTCTGTGGTGCTGTATGTCAGGGAGGGGTCAAACAATACCATTTGCTTGGGTCTTGCCCAATTTCCATTCACTTCCCTCACTTCCTGTAAATGTCTGGTGCCCTTCTAGTTGCTGTCCTGGTGCTGATTCCAAGAGTGGGTGGGTTTGTGGACATTCTAGGACCCTGTGAGCCTTTTAAATGAACTCCCCTGAGAGACTAGTAGTTTCACGCCGATGCCCACTGGTTTGTAGCCAGAGGTTATAAGGCTTAACTCTTCCATTGTGGGAACCCTGGGCTGTGAACTCTGACCTGGGGCTAGAATCACTCACTCCCCAGTTGTCCTTTCCAGTTTTCATCCACTACACATTAATGTGGGACTGCCCATTCTACGAGCTGCCACCACAGCTGCCGCAGCACCTCCACCCACCGTCACCTCACCACACCACACCACACCGTATCCTCTCTGTCCCTCCTGCCCATCTGGATGGATGTTTCTTCTTTAAATCCTTGGTTGTCAGACTTCCATACAGTTCAATTTTCTGACAGTTCTAGTTGTTTTTTTGTTTTTAGATTGATTGTCATCTTTCTTATGGTTGTATGAGAAGGTGAAGCAAGTCTACCTACATCTCCGTCTTGGCTGGTCCCTCACTGAACAATTTTTTCCTCTGCATTTCTAATTGCCTTTTTATTTTAATTGACAGAAGAAACATGTCTTCTTCACTGTATCTAGGAGAACTACAGCTTTTCCTCCATAAATTTTGAAAGAAATCCATTTTCTTTTTGAAAAAAATAATGAAGACTTTGACATCCTACTCTGATTTGAATCAATTGCTTTACAGTTCTGTGTACCAGGCATTGTTTCCATCCTAGAGTAGGTCCATTTTTTTTCTTATAGGTCATGTCTACTGGCTATATAGTAAACACAGCAATCTACATAATTTTAAACTATAATTCCTTTCTGGGACTCCTTATTTGTTATATATTGATATCTTAGTTTGGTAAAATCTCTGAATTTCCTATACTGTTTTTTCATTTCTTTGTCTTCTTGCTTTACTTCACAGTCACAAAATTAGACAAGAGTGCTGGATCCAGTCTACAGATATTTTGGGACTATACTGATTTTAAAATTGTGTTTAATTGGAAACACTCAAAACTTAGGAGATTTCACATAAAAATCTTCATTTCTAGCTCCTCTTAAAGAATAACAGGCTCCGTTAACTCTGAACTTCTTGATAATCACACAGATAGGCAGTGTAGTAGCTGTCATGGATTTCCTCTGCATAGGTTTAGGTAAATTGGACTTTACTCAGAATAGCAGAGCTGAGTTTGAGGTCTGTGTTATTTGCCTGGGGCATGTCCACCTGTAGGTTCTGTGTTTTGGTGTGCAGGCAGGCACAAACTGTGCCTTGACCATGACAGAAACCAGCATTTATTTTAGGATATCAAAACCCACAGCCAACTAACCTCTCCCTGTGTAGGGTTTTCCTTTTTTTTTTTTTCATTTCTTATATCTCAAGTACAAATTCTGTTACAGTTAGTCAGAAGTTCAAAAGACAGGAAGAGAAGACTGATATTGGTTGCTCCTGTCACCTGGATCACTGCCCCCCCGCCAAGTTCTGTTAATCCAGAGAGACTTTTAAACTGATGCCTCTCCCTTGCTTTGAAGTTGATTTTTTAAAGAGTTGCTCTTTTTGCTATTTATTTGTTTGATATTTATTCTTTCTTAAGTAGAAAAAAAATCCATCCTAAAGTAGTGTTTATCCTAGTCCCATTTTTTATTCTTTTGGGTGCTCATTAAGTCTCTTGTTATAATGCTAGCTGGAGGGCATATTGCCGTGTTCTGCTTCTAGACCAATCTCTAGCATCAGCAAGCATTTATTCTGTGGCTTCCACAGCACTGAGGTGTAATTTTCTCCTATGTCCCTTACATGATATCTTATTCCAATGCAACAGAGTTTAGGAGAAACTACAACCCCAGGGATGCCCTAATACCAGGCTCCTCCTGTTGCCATAGAACGTCTAGTGACGTGCTCATCTCAGGTGCGGGACTCTGCTATGGCTGCCTCAGAGCAAGGCTGGCAACATGGAAACCTGCTTTGACCACTGCTCTACCCCCTCTCACTTTGTAGGAATTAGAGTCTCCAAATAGATGTGGAAAGAAAATTTCTAAAAGAGGAAGAGAACAATACACTGATCTCCTCAAAAAGTAGTAAAGAAGTTATCAGCCAGGTTTTCTTACCACAAAAAAGTGGATGCTTGTGGTGGGGCTGGGTTAGAGCATCTCAGAAAAGGAAAGGCATTAGATTTCATCATGTTCCTTTAAACTCGTAGGTTTGTTTCTTTGTCAAATTTCATTTTAAAATTATATGGATATAGAATGCATAGTTAATAAAAATCTTTCCTGATTTTGTCCAGCAATTTATGGTCAGTATTTTTGTTCCCTTTGTGTGTGTGTGTGTGTGTGTGTGTGTGTGTGTGTGTGTGTGTTCCCCATATACTTTTTATTTAAGATGGGAGAATCTGAGATAAATACTATTTTTCTTCAAAGATTTTATTTATTTATCTTTGGAGGGGAAGGGAAGGAGAGAGGGAGAGAAATATCAAGGTATGGTCGCCTCTTGTGTGTCCCCTGCTGGGAACTGGCCTGCAACCCAGGCATGTGCCCTTACTGGGAATCGAACCGTGATCGTCTGGTTCGCAGGCCCGTGCTCAATCCACTGAGCTATACTACCAAGGCAGTACTATTTTTTAAAACACGTATCTGTTGAAATCTGTTGTGAACACTGTGACGAATTTTGTATGTAAGCAAGTAGCTTTTCTAAGGTCATGCATATCAGTTTTACAGTGCCCATAAAGAAATAATGATTATGTCTATCTCCATTAATTTAGCAGCTTAGAAGTATTTTACTCTTTTACAAAATTATTAAATAAGCTTCTTACAAAATTAGATAATAACTTTTCTCTATCTTTTCTGTGGTATATATTTTTCTTTTAGTCTATTTCTTCACTTTCGTTACATCGGAAATCATCAATGTTTAAAATATTTCTGTAGAATAGAGTCATTAATAGCACAGAGTTAAAAAACAACAGGGGTGAATATGAGCTCTGAAATTAACGAGGTAAGCTTGGACCAGTTATTTAGCCTTTTTTAGCACTTGTTCTCTCATTTGTAAAATGAGGATAACGTTAATTTTGTCATAGAAGATGTGGATATTAAGTGAAGTAACCAGGAAAGTTCTTAGGACCAAACTTGACACAAAATGAACACCAATACATGCCAATGTTTGGCATTATTGTTTTTACTTTCTAACTTATTCAGAATATTTTTGGTTCAGAATAAACTATTTTACTGTTTCATAAATATCCCGTTGCTTCTTTCAATCTCTCCTGTGATATGATTTTGTTCTTATTTAATTATTGAATACATATGGGATTTATTTTAATATATAGATGAGATTAGGATCTTAAATACCACATCTCAATCTTCTAACTAGTTTTTAAATACTTTATTGAATATTATTCTTCCATATTGATAGATTATGTTAATTTAATTAAATATTAAAATCTTACAAAAAATAGTAACATGTGTGTGGTCTAATTTTTCTGAGCTGTTGAAAATACCAATTCATATTCAAGGTCAAAAATTCTCAATTTATGGTAGCTTTATAATACATTTCATTACTTAATAAGACAAATTCTATTCCATTTTACTTACAGTTATGAAGTCATGGATTCTGAGTTGAATTACATAAAGTAAAAAATAATTAATCCAAGAAGCCTTATCTTCGATGGTGGCTTAGAAAAAAAGACAAGTTATTCAAGTTTGGCACAAAGCTATAGCATTAGATTGGGGGAAAACAGATAGATAGATTTTTTTTAAAAAAAAAAGAGAGAGAGAAGAATATTTGAGCTAAGAATCACAGGTGTATCCAAGATAAATTACAAGCATCAAAGACAGTAGCTTAGCATACTTTTTGTAACCTTTAATATAGGGCAGTGAAGAATGGTTAAAAGTTACAAAAAGAAGTGGGCATTACCTTTTTCATCATGCTGCTTCCTTTTAAGTTCATTTTTACTGGTTCTTGTTCACTTGTTGAACTGGACATTACAATCTCAGCTTTTCAGTTTATTAGCTGAATGACACTCCCCAGTCACGTAACCTCCCTAATTCTGTGCTCTCATCTACAAGGTAGAGATTAAATAAGTCCACCCGTAGGGATGATTAGTTATGAAAAGCACAAAACCTGAGCCATGGTTGTTAAAAACAAAACAACTCCAACATAGTAGTTCATCTTTTCACGTGTATTATTTATTTTATGTAATTGCATTAATGGGCCTGAATCTCAGACCAAATGATATGAATACACTGATTCATGAACAAGAGGGAAATTAGGCTTTTTTTCCTCCTCAGTCCTTTATCGTTGGCATTGTAGGCGTCTGGTCTCTCCTCCACCCACAGTACTGCCAGTTCATGTTGCTGCCAAACCCAGACCCACTCTGCCGCCAGTCACTGGCTCCCCCTCATAGTCTGCCAGCCCTTGGAGAGCAATTGTTTCATAAGCTTGGACTTATTAGTGAATAACTGGCTGGGTGCTTTTTCGACTGCAAATCTTTCATGAACATCAAAACTATAAAACTGAGCCTAAGAAACTGTTGGAGTTGTCAAAGTCAGAAACCCTAATTCCTACTCAATTCACCATCAGAGAGAGCAACAGCCTCTGAGTCCCTCTCTGAGATTCTTTCCATGGGTCAGAGGCCAGACTAGCCACTTCCCGTTAGCACAGCAAGAAGAAGCACCTGCTAAGAACCTAGTTTGTCTAATGCTTATGGCGTCTCAAGCTCAACTGCATCATTTTGGTTAAAAATAACAAACAGTAGTTTTAATTTTGCTTTTAGAAAGCTATGAGAATAAAAACCTACCAGCATAATTGATAGGGCGAAAATAAACTAATTGGGCTGTGAACAGCTGCACAACCTCATGTGTTAGTGAGATGAGACAGGAGTTCATCATGGTGATGGCTTCACAGTTATTGAACATAACTTGGACAGCAAGATTTCATTGAAATTTACTGTACTTTTTGGTTACAATCAGTAAACACTAGTGGTCACTGGCCAGTGTGGAAAATCAAACTGCAAAGCCCAGGTGCTTAGCTGTAGAGTTCATCACTGTGACTTCCGGGCTGTGTTGTTCTTGTCATTTTAAAGTAGCAGTACTCCGATGGAGAAGACATTCCAAAGCGCCACTTCTCTCTGTTTAGAAAACAATGCGGCACAGCATATTTTATAAATAGATTAGAATGAGGACCAGTATGCCACAAATTCTGCTTTCCTGTGTTCGCGGATTTGCTAATACAAGCTTAGAACAGTGCCAGATCAACACACCAAATGTTTTACCAACTGCTGAAAGCGAGTAAAGCTGTCTCATTCTGGATCACTTAGTTTCAGACTCTGGTCTTAACTTTACCTTTTAAAATAGTATTTCAGGGCTTCTCTGACTATATTTTCTGATCCAAAAGTCATTGATAATGATCTGGTGAAAACTTGAATAAATTAGAAAACAAAGTGATAAAATGGTATTGATGTGGGCTGTTTCTGTAAATGAAAATTGTGTTGTCATTTTCACTGTGTCTGTTTCTCTGTGTGTAATCTAAAGAATAGCATTCTTCATTCTCATTACCTTAATAAAATGTTTACCAAATTAACCAGTTTATTACTGATAATAAATGAGAAATAGCCCTGGCTGGGAATCAAACCCGTGACCCTTTGGTTCACAGGCCTGCACTCACTCCACTCAGCCACATGGCTGAGTTGCAGGCCAGTTCCCCAGTGAAGGGGGCATGGAATAAGCAACCACACATTGATGTTTCTCTCCCTCTTTTTCTCCCTCCATTCCCCTCTGTCTAATAATAAAATAAATAAACTCTTTTTAAAAAATCATTAGTTATTTAAAAAATAACTAATAGCAAAAAAATGTGGTGGAACATATAATCAAAATAATCTAACAATTTAGAAAAGAACACTGACAATGTATTGATTTGGTCATTAACTAAATTGATCATGCTGAAGTATATCAGTATGTTTATATACACTGAGGATTAAATCATTGGTTCATGTTGTGATATGTACACATTTTTTGGCATTAAGTGTTATCAGCAAACATTGGAGTTTTTTTGGAAGTCATTTTCTTTCTGTGAAGGATACACTGTAAACTAAAGCCCTTCTACAGCAACAGTAGTTTTGTAATATATTGAGCTCTAGCAGAGAAAATATCTGGGTAACATAATAGTAAATGGACATTTTTACAAGATGATGTGTTTTTTAAATATGTGTATATTCTACTTTTATGACTCTTGGATATTGCTTTATTACCCCTTCATGGAAACTATTTTTTTATTTAAACACTATAATATTTATTGAGTACCTACTATGCAATACTCAGTATGCTAACTGCTCTCACTCTATTTGAGCTGAATGAACAATAGACCATGTTTACAAGTGAAAAGACATGAACAAATGTGTCTAATTGTGCCTTTTCAATGATGCGATGGGGCAGTAATGTATTTGAGTTCTGAACTAATCAATCACCTTAGAACACAAGGCGAATTTAGATTAGTCTTATGTGTAGAAGCCTCTTTTAAATTTCGCCAGCTTTACTATATATCAGAATTCCAAATATCATGCTGTTCTTCCTACCTTTGTTCTTCTGCACTGATAGTTTTTAAAATGAAAGCCCTAATCTGTATTATATAGGATCATTAATTTCTGCATTTTACACTTGAGCAACAGCACTCTGATTATCTGCTGCAATGAAAAGTAAGCAGCTCTGCTTTTGCAGACTTAATTACCTACTGCGGGGCCTTTCTTCTCCCTGTTACCACAAACAGTCTGGAAATGGGGTCAAAAGCATGATTAGAAACCAAATTAGCCACTGAATTCAGAAAACAAACATGGAAACAGATCCAATAAGCCACTCTAATACAGAAGTCAGTTTCCTATCACACCTGGGTTTATCCAAACTGACTCTTAATTTCATATCCCTTGCAAGAACAAAGCCACAATAACCAAGGCTGTCCAATGACTTTTATAGCTGAGAAAATAAAATTAACTTAATAACAAGCAAGGGATCAGTCTTATAGTAAATCAGAGTCCGACTAGGTGAGAGGAACAATTTTGGCATTTGACTTATATATTATATAAATGACCAGAAAAACACTCACATAGTTTTAAAAAATCAATCCTCAGATTTTTAGCTTAAAAAACTCATAAATTGGCAGTTTGTTGGTTTATAAACTATTGTCATAATATTTTTAAATAAGTAGCATTAGTCTTGATGTTTTTATATTTTTGCCTCTCATTTGAGAATTTTATTTATATACTATTTGATAGGTATTTTCTAAAGCCCAATTGATATGGCCAATTTTATAAATATGGTGTTTTTTTTCTTAATCACGTCCAGCTTCTAAACACAACACTAAAGTGCCCAGAGAATTTCAAGGCATTTTCTAGCTACATACAAAGAATGATGTCTCATAGATTAAGGCCTTCCTTTTCAAGAAATTTAATGGACAGTAATAGAATTTTATACCACAAATGAAATGCTGATCGATTTATATTAACAGGGATAATAGCATTTAGTTACAATATTGACAGGTACAGTAACATGATGACCTAATTTAGAAGATTGTAGAGCAAGACTACTATTGGTTAAAAATATTCATAAAAAGTAACAAAAGAAACAAAATGATAAAATATTTAAAGAACACACAGGGAAATGAGTCGATAAAAACCACAGTTAACATTAAGAGATCATTGAGTTCCACTTAAAATTTGCTTATTTGAATGTGTTACACACAAATACAACTAATCATAGTTACTAAAGCTTAAAATAGAAAATCTGATCTTATTTTAATTATAGGATAAATGTTCAGAAAAACAATAACTTAATAAAATTTACTTATCAAAAAATTTACTTATCAGTAAATAATCTTGGGTTAAAGTCTGACTATATTTCAAAGTCATGGCTTATATATTGCAGATGGCTACCATCTTGTAGTGTACTTCCACATATAAGAGCACTCACAGTCACTTAGAACTTTATAATAGTTATCTATAAATTCCCATGCACATTGAAAAATGAGAAAAAACATAGTTTTCCTTAGAATAGCTATTCCTTCTATGGATTTATTTCCATTTTACTTGTATTTTTAGCTAATCTCTAAGACTTAGTTATAACCAAAGATGAAAAGGCTTATATTTCATGATGAGGATACCCTATCTCCTTAATCAAAATAAAGGAAAGATCTGAACAATGATGTGGTGAATATGTGGGAAATATACTGAAGAGACACAATAAGCTGGGCCATAAATCTTTTCCTTTACTCAAAGTTCTTTCATGCTTTTTCTTTTGGGACTAGGGGAAGTTTCTTTCAGTCTCTGCTGTCCAGTAATGTAATGGATGCTCCACTTTGTGACTGCAGCCTTGACGGCAATGAGGACTGAAAGCTCACTGAATTCATTTTGAAAAAAATCTCAAAGATAGCCAACTGTTTCCTGGCTTTTCAGAGGATATCAGTAAAATATAATGCCCACATATGATTGAACTGAGGACATTTTTTGAGGAGAAAATCACCTCATTGTTACTAGATCGTTTTTCTAGAGCTATTTTCTCTCATCAAGGGACTATTGTCCAGTGAACATAATTTTGGATCAAAAGAACCTTATAGCCCATCCATGTTGAACATACCTTTGCTACCTGCCTATTCTTATTTTGAGGAATTTTGTCAAAAACTTCAACCACTCAATCAATATTTATCATCTGCTGTGGCAATTTGTGCTTGGACAATATAAAAGAAGTAAAAGACCTTTAAAAAGCATATAGTCCAGTAGAAAAGACTTTAAAAATAACATTCATAATAAAAAATACATTCTGCGCAAGATAGCTATGATACTTTAGAAAGAGTATAAACTTTGGAGCTAGACAGATATGAATTAGATTCACTCATAAGAAGCATAAGACCTTACAGAAAAAAGAGAATTTTGAGAATCAGTCTTCTCACCTATAAAAAGAGAATAGAATTTTCCGATTGTCAAATTCAAAAAGATTTTGTCAATATTAGAAGTATTTCACCCTGGCTGGTGTGGCTTAGTGGATTGAATGCCAGCCAATGAACCAAAGAGTCACCAGTTCAATTCCCAGTCTAGGGCATATGCCTGGGTTGTGGGTCAGGTCCCCAGTTGGGAGTGTACGAGAGACAACCACATATTGATGTTTCTCTTCCTCTCTTTCTCCTTCCCTTCCCCTCTCTAAAAATAAATAAATAAACCCTTAAAAAAGAAACAGATTTAAAAAAGATATCTCTCATTTGTAGTACCTGGCTTATAATATGTGACATATGTGTCCTTGCTCATTACGGCCATGATTGACTACTTATAATACTCCTGTGTAGAATAACATTATAAACAATAAACATGCCTGTGTTCTAACTATATAAAAGGTGGTTAGGAAGGCAAAGAGAGTGGGGCAGAAAATGTACAAAAACTGCATAAACCTAATCAAGTGGTGAGGAAGAAATAAAGTGTTCATATTAGAAACAGAATCAAAGATCAAGATAATAGAAATTTCCAGCCAAGATGTAGAGATACATAGATACATTTTGCCTCCTCACACAAGCGAAAGAAGGACAACAACAAATGTAAAAACAAAAAATAACCAGAGCTCCCTGGAAATCAAAACTGCATGGAAGTCGGACAACCAAGGAGTTAAAGAAACATTCATTCAGACTGTTAGGAGGGGCAGAGAGAGCAGTCAGGGCAGAGAGCACATGCAGCAAGGTGGTGGCTGGAGGACCAGGTGGTCCCACGTTTGTGTGTGGATAAACAGGGAGGAAGAAATGGGGAGCGAAACAGACCACACAACCCAGGGCTCCCATGCAGGGAAATAAAGCTTCAAAACCTCTGGCTGTAAAAAGTGATGGGCATTGTGGTTGTGGGAGAAACTCTGAGTCTCACAGCAGAGTTTATTGGAGAGACCCACAGGGTGCTAGAATTTGTATAAGCCCACCCACCCAGGAATCACCACCAGAAGGGCCCAATTTGCTTGTGGGTAGCAGGGGAAGTGACTGAAAGCTGGATGAGAGCTGAGCAAGTGGCATTGTTCCTTCTCTGACCCTCCTCCACAGATAGCACTACAATGCAGCAATGTGGGTTGCCTCATCCTGATGAACACCTACGGCTCCACCCCTTATAATGTAACAGGCACACCAAGACAAAAAATATGGCCCAAATGAAAGAACAGATCAAAGCTCCAAAAATAGAACTAAGTGATGAAGAGATAGCCAACCTCTCAGATGCATAGTTCAAAACACTGGTAATCAGGATGTTCACAGAAATGGTTGAGTATGGCCACAAAATAAAGGAAAAAGTGAAGGCTATGCAAAATGAAATAAAGAAAAATAGGGAACCTGTGGTGAAGGGAAGGAAACTGGGACTCAAATCAATGATTTGGAGCAGAAGGAATAAATAAACATTCAACCAGAACAGAATGAAGAAACAAGAATTCAGAAAAATGAGGAGAGGCTTAGGAACTCTGGGACAACTTCAAATGTTCCAACATCTGAATCACAGGGCTGCCAGAAGGAGGAGAGGAAGAAAAAGACATTGAAAACTTGTTTGAAAAAATAATGAAGGAGAACTTCCCCAGTCTGGCAAAGGAAGTAGGCCATATATGACAAAACCACAGTCAACCTCATACTCAAGGGCAAAAACTGCAAGCATTTTCATTAAGATCAGAACGAGATAGGATGTCTGCTTTCAACACTCTTATTCAACATAGTACTGAAAACCCTGCCCAAGCAATCACAGAAAAAGAAGAAATGAAGACATCCAAATTGGAAATAAATAACTAAAACTCTCATTATTTACAGATGGCATGATACTGTATATAGAGAATCCTAAAGGCTCCACAAAAAATACTAGAATTGATAAATGAACACAGTAAAGTAGCAAAATACAAATTAATATACAGAAATCAGCAACATTTTTATACATCAACAATGAACTATCCAAAGGCTAAGAAAATAATCCCATTTACAATTGCTTAAAAACATAAAATACCTAGGAATAAATTTGACCAAGGGTGTAAAAGATTTGTGCTTGGAAAAGTATAAGACACTGAAGAAAAAAATTGAAGGAGATACAAATAAGGGCAAGCATAAAGTGTGTTCATGTATAGGAAGTTTTAACATCTTTAAAATGTCCATACTGCTCAAAGCAGTCTATAGATTTGATGCAATTTCTATCAAGATACCAATAGTATATTTCATAAAACAAGAACCAGTATTTCAGAAACTTATATAGAACCACAAAAGACCCTGAACAGCCACAGTAATCTTGAGGAAGAAGAACAAAGTTGGAAGAATCATGCTACCTGATATCAAAATATACTACAAGGCCATAATAATCAAAATAGAATGGTACTGGCATAAAAGCAGACACATAGATCCATAGAGCAAAATGGAGGGCCCAGAAATAAATTCACACCTTTATGGTCAGTTACTATTTGACAAAAGAGGAAAACACATACAATGGAGTAAAAATAGTCTATTCACTAAAAGTATTGGGAAAATTTGGCAGACACACGCAAAAAAATGAAGCTAGACCACCTTCTTACACAATACACAAGAATAAACTCAAATGTAAAAGACCTAAATGTTGGACTCAAATACTAAAAATCCTAGAAGAAAACATAAGCAGTAAAATCTTGAACAATTCTCATAGCAATATCTTTTTGATATATTTTCTCAGTCAAGGGCAACGACAACAACAAAAATCAAATGGGACTACATCAAACTAAGAAGTTTTTGGCCTTGGCTGGTGTAGCTCAGTGGATTGAGCACGGGCCTGTGAACCAAACGATTGAGGTTTGATTCCCAGTCAGGGCACATGCCTGGGATGCAGGCCAGTTCCCAGCAAGGGACGCACGAGAGGCAACCATACATTGATATTTCTCTCCCTCTCTCCTTTCCTTCCCCTCTAAAGATAAATAAATAAAATATATTTTTAAAAAGTTTTTGTATGGCAGAGGAATCAATAAAATGAAAAGATAACCCACAGAATGGGAGAAAATATTCACTGATACATCTGATAAAGGGTTAATATCCAAAATCTATAAAGTACTCATGAAACTTAACACCAAAAAAAACAAAACACAAATGACCCAATTAAAAAAGGGGGAAAGGACTTGAATAGATACTTGCCCAAGGAGAATATACAGATGGCCAATAGATGTAAGATACTCAACATCACTAATCATCAGAGAAATGCAAATTAAAACCACAATGACATACCATCTCACATCGGTCAGAATGGCTATTGTCAATAAATTGACAAACAAGTGCTGGCCAGAATATGGAGAAAAGGGAACTCTTTTACACTGCTGATGGGAATGTCGATTAGTGGAGCCACTGCACAAAGCAGTATGGAGATATCTCAGAAAATTAGAAGTGAGTCTGCCTTTTGACCCAGTGATCCCACTTCTGGGAATATATTCAAAGGAGCCCAAAACATTAATTTGAAATAACACAAGCACCCTTACATTCATTGCAGTGTTTTTTACAATCACCAAGGTATGGAAGCAGCCCAAGTGTCCATCAGTAGGTGAGTGGATAAAGCAACTATGGGACATGTACACAATGGGATACTAGTCAGCCCTAAAAAAGAACATTTTGCCCTTTGCCACAGTATGGACAGACCTGGAGAACATCATGCTAAGTGAAATAAGCCAGTCGGAGAAAGAAAAATACCATATAATTTCACTCCTATGTGGAATCTAATGAACAAATTGAACTAACAAGGACAGTGGGGACAGACTCATAGATGGAGAGCAGGATGACAGCTGGTTGGGGATGGGGGAGGTTAGAGGGTACAGGTATCAAGCATAAAGGAAAGGGACTCATGGACATGGAAAACTATGGGGATTGTTGGGAGAAGTGGTTATAAGGGGACTAAAAAGTAATATAAAGAATACAATAAAAATAAAAAAGAAATTTGTGTTTTACATTATTCTGGACTCAAACAAACAGCTTAATGTTGACAAGAGAACAATACACATTTAAAATAGACAATATCTAAAAAGTATTTCCCACAAACTCTCAGGAAGCATGAGCTAAAACATGACAGAAAAGAGGGCCATCAGGTCCAGGAAAGAAAGGATTTCCCCAGGAGAAAAGGAACAGAAGTCCTGGAACGAGGTTTGTGCCCACAAGGCACCTAATCCCAGATTTTAACACGGCAGAGTACGCCAGCAGCACTGGGGTCAAAATTTATCAATCAAAACATAAAGTTATAAAGTATATGACTTAACAATAAAGCTGTATTATTATAAAGATACTACTTCTAAGGAATGTTATGTTATTTAGAATTGTGAAGTTAAATACAAGAAGATGCAACCAAACAGGTGGGAAAGGATGCCTGGCCTCTATTGTGGGAGAGCAAGTAGAAATTCAGGAAAAGATGTTTTTCATTATAAACTTGCTGCATTTTCTGATGGTTAGAAATACATACATGTACTAATTTTACACATAAAAATAAAATTAAAACATTTATGTGAAAACCCACATAGCCATTGCCAATTAACGGAACGTATGTTCTATTAGTGGAATATATGTCAACAGGGAAATGTCAACGATGCAGGACTGCACTAAAGTGAAATGTGTGCGTATCTGAATCACGTCCCTGCCTTGCACTTCAGTCGTTGTGGGACTGTGCAAGGTGAGTACACAGTTCCACTATCTGTGTTTTTGTTAACATGGTACAAGGCTGATCAGAATGCCTGTACAAATTTTTAGAAATCCCATTTGGGGATTGATCCTTTAATATTACTTAACTAGTATCCTCAAAAGATTTGCTTTCTTCTTAATCCATGTAAACATTTTTAGACATTTCATTTAAAAATAAATTCCTCAGTGACCAGAGGGAGAGGGGAGGGAATTTCAGGGGAAAAGGGGAAGGGTTTACAGGAAAAAGTATAAAGGACATATGGACAAAAACTAAGGGGGGTGGAAATGGGAGGGAGGTGGGGAGCAGTGGAGGGGTGGGCTGGGATGGGAGTAAAAGACAGAAAACAGTACTTGAACAACAATTAAAATAAAATTAAAAAAATAAATTCCTTTAAGAATATATAGGTCTTAGAAAAAATCATGTCATATATATTTTGGAAGATATTTATATACGATTTCTGCTTTTTCACAAGTACCACAATATCTTTCCTTGAGGAATTTTCTACTTGCGGTCCTCAGTAAAAATAGGGTACTTGGAAGTGCACTGGTGTGTAAAGATCAATTAAAAACTCGAGTAAAGTTTTAGGATTTTGTTTAATTTAGTGCTAGTTTTAGATGAGGACTCAGATCAGTTCTTACTTTATCCCTATCAATTCATGCATCAGAAATTATAATTACTTTTTTCTAGTCTTTAATTAATTTTGCCAATAATTTGTATAATATTCGAGATGGTTTAAACTGTATTATCTAAAAGAAAATGTTTAATTCATAGTGATTAGTCTGTACAGTTGATAATTACATTGTTCCCTACAGAGAAGGGGCATTTATTCAAGATAAAAAGTTTTAGAACGAGCAACAAAGTCCCACATAACATGAAACTACAAAAAAAAAACCATTAAAACTCATTAAATAAAATATACATATATATGTATATGACAAAAATATTATATTGAAGAATTTAGATATGTTTAAAGATTACATTCTTATACAATATCATGTTTTATAAGTGAAGTTATAAGTTTTATGGTTCCTTTTTACTTTTAAATCAACATTAAGAAAGTATAATTTAAGAAGAACTAAGAGATTTCTTACACACCATAACCTGTTACCACCTTCCCAATGGGATAAAATTTTACCCTTAAAATTTATATCATATCAATTGGCAATCCACCACATTTCCTCCCACCCTGACCAGCCACTGTTCTGCCTTCTGTCACTGTAGATTAGTTTGCCTAAGCTACAATTTCACATCAATGAAATCATACAGTAACATACTCCTTTGTATTTGGTTCAGCATATGCTTTTAAGACATCTGTGCTGTTGCATATCTCAATAGTTTACTCCCTTTTACTTCCGAGCAATATGCCATTCTGGAGGGATATCTGTGTTCTTTGGAATTTTGTCCATTATTAATAAAACTGCAATGGATATCTGTGTACAAGTCTTTGTGTGAACGAATATTATTATTTATTTTAAATATTAAGGGGTACCATTGCTGGGTCATATGTATAGTAAATGAATGTTTACCTTTCTAAGAAATTCCCAATATGGCTTCCAAAGTAAGTGAACCATTTTATACTCCCACTAATATGTATGAGAACTGCAGCAGCCCTTTGTCCTCACCAATACTTGTTATTATCCCTCTTTTTTCATTTTAGGCTTTCTTGTGTGTTTGGTAAAAGGTCACTGAGGCTTTAATTTACATTTCCCTAATGAATACTGATGACTAATGATATTGAGCATCACATTGTGTGCATACCAGCCACTTATATATGCCCTTTTTGTGATGTGACTGTTCAAATCTTTTGCACATTTCCAAAATTGGGTTGTCTATTTTATCCTTATTTTTTCCAGTTTTTTAATTATTGTTCAAGAAGAGTTGTCTCCATTTTCCTCCCACCACTCACCATCCCTGTTCATTCCCATCCTCTACCCTCAATCTTAACCTTCTTTGACTTTGTCCACGTGTCCTTCAAACAGTTTCCTTGATGACCCTTCCCCTTTCCCACATTATCACTGTCCCCCCGCCCCCATCCCTACTGGTTACTGTCAGTTTGGTTTTTTTCCATGTTTCTGGTTCTATTTTGCTTCCTTATTTGTTTTGTTGTTTAGGTTCCACTTTTAGGTGAGATCATATGGTATTTGTCTTTTACCACTTGGCTTAATTCACTTAGCATAATGCTCTCCAGTTCTATCCATGCTGTTGCAAAGGGTGGGGGCTCCTTCTTTTTCACTGCTGTGTAGAATTCCATTGTGTAAATGCACCACAGTCTTTTGATCCATTCATTTACTGATGGGCACTTAAGCTGTTTCTAGCTCTTGGCTATTGTAAATTGTGCTGCTATGAACATTGGGGTGAATAAGCTCTTTTGAATGGGTATTTCAGGATTCTTAGGGTATAATCCCAGCAGTGGAATTGCTGGGTGAAAAGGCAGTTCCATTTTCAGTTTTCTGAGGAAATTCCATATTGTTTTCCACAGTGGCTGCATCAGTCTGTATTCCCACCAACAGTGCACTAGGGTTCCTTTTCTCCATAACCTTGCCAGCCAGCACTTGCTGTTTGTTGGTTTGTTTATCATGGCCATTCTGACCGGTTGTGAAGTGGTATATCACTGTGGTTTTAATTGGCATCTCTCTGATGGCCAATGATGCTGAGCATCCTTTCAAATATCTCTGGGCCCTCTATATGTCCTCCTTAGAGAAGTGTCTGTTTAGGTCCTTTGCCCATTTTTTAATTAGATTGTTTGTCTTCCTGGTGTGGAGTCATGTGAGTTCCTTATATATTTTGGAGATCAAACCCTTGTCTGAGGTATCATTGGCAAATATATTTTTTCCATACATTTTCCATATATTTGGTTCCCTTTCCATTTTGCTGATATTTTCTTTAGCTGTGTAGAAGATTTTTAAGTTGATGTAGTCCCATTTGTTTGTTCTTTCCTCTATGTCCCTTGCTCTAGGGGACATATCAGTGAAAATATTGCTGTGTGGAATATCTCATATTTTCCTGCCTATGTTGTCCTCTAGGACTTTTATGGTGTGGCAAATTATATTTAAGTCTTTTTATCCATCATGAGTTTATTTTTGTGTATGGTTTAAGTTGGTGGATGTGCTTCATTTTTTTATATGTAGCTGTCCAGATCTGCCCACATCACTTGTTGAATAGGGTATTTTTAGTCCATTTTATGTTCCTACTCCCTTTGTGGAATATTAATTGACCATAGAGACACGGGGTATTTCTGGGCTCTCTATTCTCTTCCATTGATCTATGTGTCTGTTCTTATGCCAGCGCCAGGCTTTTTTGATTACCATGGCCTTGTAATATAGTTTGATATCAGGTATTACAATTCCTCCTACTTTGTTCTTCTTTCTCAAAATTGCTTTTGCTATTGAAGGTCATTTATGGTTCCATATAAATTTTGAAGTGTTTGTTCTATAGCTGTGAAATATGTCATTAGTATTTTAATAGGGATTACACTGAATCTATAAATTGCTTTGAGCACTATGGACATTTTATTTTTACAGTGTTGTTTTTTTCATTGTTGTTCAATTACAGTTGTCCCCATTTTCTCCCCATTAGTGTCCCCTGCCCTACCCACCCACACCTTCCACATTCAATCTCCCCTACCCCAAGTTGTCTTTGTCCATGGGTCCTTTATACATATTCCTTGACATCAAGGAAATTTCTTTTATTTTCCCAAGTCTTTTTAAAAAATTATGTTCTTGTTCAATTACAGTTGTCTGCATTTACCCCCACCACTTCCCCCCACCCCAGCCAAACCCACCTCCCTCCTTTGCCTCAACCCCACCTTGGTTTTGTCCATGTGTCCTCTATAGTTGTTCCTGAAAACCCTTCTCCCATTATCCCTTCCCACCTCCCCTCTGGTTACTATAAGATTATCCTTAATTTCAGTGTCTCTGGTTATATTTTGTTTGTTTTTTTCTTTTGTTTATTAGGTTCTAGTTAAAGGTGAGATCCTATGGTATTTGTCCCTCAGCACCTGGCTTATTTCACTTAGCATAATGATCTCCAGTTCCATCCATGCTGTTGCAAAGGGTAGGAACTTTTTCTTTCTCTCTGCTGCATAGTATTCCATTATGTAAATGTGCCATGGTTTTTTGATCCACTCATTTACTGATGGGCACTTAGGCTGTTTCCAGCACTTGGCTATTGTAAATTGTGCTGCTATGAACATTGGAGTGCATAGGTTCTTTTGGATTGGTGTTTCAGGGTTCTTCGGATCGTACACCATGATCAAATGGGATTCATCCCAGAGATGCAAGGATGGTACAATATTCACAATACATCACATAAACAAAATGAAAGTCAAAAATCACATGATCATATCCACAAATGCAGAAAAAGCATTCAGTAAGGTACAGCACTGATTTATGATAAAAACACCTAGCAAAGTGGGAATAGAAGGAACATTCCTCAACATAATCAAGGCCATATACAAGAGACATACAGCCAACATCATACTCAATGGGCAAAAACTTAGAACTTTCCCACTAAGATCAGGAACAAGACAAAGATGTGTGCTTTCACCACTTATTTTTAACATAGTATTGTAAGTCTTAGCCACAGCAATCAGACAAGAAAATGAAATGAAAGGCATCCAAATTGGAAAGGAGGAAGAAAAACTGTCATTGTTTGCAGATGACATGATAGTGTACATAGAAAACCCTATAGTCTCCACCAAAAAACCACTCAACCTAATTAGTGAATTTGGCAAAACAGTGGGATACAAAGTCAATATTCAGAAATTTGAGTACTATGGATATTTTGATGATGTTAATTATTCCAATCCATGGATACACTACGTGCTTCCATTTATTTATATCTTCCTTACTTAATTTTTTTCTTCAGTGTTGTGTAGTTTTCTGAGCATAGGTCTTATACTTCCTTGGTTGGGTTTATTCCTTGGGTTGTCTATTTTATTACCAATGAATTGTAAGACTTCTTCATAGATATTCTAGATAACAGTCTTTTTCAGATATATGTGTTGTGAATAATTCCTCCTTGTTTGTGACTTGCCTTTTTATTTTCATAATGGTATATTTTCATGTAATGATGCTAATTTTAAGAAGTCTAATAGATCTATTAATTATTTCCTTTTATTCTTAGTGTTTTCTATGTCATTCCAAGCTATCTAACTACCTCAAGGGAGCAAAGATTTTTCTCCTGTTTTTTACCTGTAAGTTTTATAGTTTTAGTCTTTGACTTCTTTTCCTCAGTAGTGGTTTCTTTCTTGACATCTTATAGTTTCATCCAATGTACTGGCAGCTCAGTAGTCAGCTAAAGACTGCACAAGACCCAAGTGCTGATGTCTGGAGCTGTTTTTCTCCCCATTCTCTCAGTACTCTTCTCCACAACGTCCAGCCAGTCCCAGCTCTTTGAACTTCCATCTGTCTCTTCATCTGGGCTCTGCTTGAGTTTGCCATAGACTTTCAAGTGCCTAAAGTCAGAAAGTTTAGGATTCAACTTTTGCAATTCTCTTCTCTTTGACATCATAGTCCAAACACTCTTATGTAGGGCATTTTCTCCAGTTTTTAATTGTCCACAGTAGGAAGCTGGGGTTTGCTTTCAGTAACTTGGTCATAAGCACAAGTGGTCATAACCAAGCAGGTGGAATCATAAATAAAAATATATAAAACATATACTAACTTGAACAAATATTCAAAATTGCTTGATTTTCTCCAAATTTTACAGTCCTACATGATAACTAGCCACTGAAGAAAGCATAAATACAGTGAAGATTTTAGGATGTTTTCCAGATAAATCATTAAAAATATTAAAAGATAAGACATTTATATTTCAAGAAATACATTGAACCAATATGATAAAAATAATAAAACCATGGGAATTATAATATATACAGTAATACCAGAGAACAATTTACTTATTCTCCAGACAGTGTTAATAATATTTTTATAAACTTTCTCTCATCAGTCAAAATTGTAATAATAGATATGTTAGGCTTGGAGTTGGTTATTAATTTTCTTCCCCATGATGTAAGAAGGCATCCTGTGGTTATGATACAATTTAAAGCCGGGTGGTTGCTTCTGACTAAAAGAAATAAAAAAGTTTCAAATGCAGAGGAGAATTGATGTTAATGGGGGGAAAAAGAGGATATGGTAAGATTTCCCACATATGCACTTGTGGCTGCCTACTTATTCAAGCAATTTGGATAAATCAATCAGTTTCCTTAAATTTACTAGTCAATTAAATCTAACATCTGTTTTAACTACCTTTTTATCACTAAAATTCGACTGTGAGCATCTGAGTATAATTTTTAATATTATGCAGAAATGGTTGAATGTCTTTTCAACCTTAGATAACATATAATCTATTTCTTTATCTCATTTGCATTCCCTAATGTGCTCAGTTAATTTAGCCTCTTTGCAAGCATATTGAACTTTTTCAAGCCATTATTATATTATGAGGTACCTAACAGTGATGAAATAGTTACCAAATTCTCTTCCAAACATACATTGTTCTATTCTCAACCTAATGACACTAAAAATAATTGTTATTTATTATAATGACCCATATCAGCAAAAGAGCAATATAATAAATAATAGTAATAACTATTAAATAATAGTAATAACTTGAATCAAATACCTGCTTATGCTGCAGATTCTGACCATGTTTCCTGTCTTGTATAACTTCATATTTCACACTGATAACTCAGTACCTGGATCTCAGAAAAGTTAAATAACTTATCCACAGTCACACAGCTCAAAAGTGACAGAAGCTGGGATTCAAACCTCGATTTATGTGGTTTCGAAATAACCCATGGTTATTGATTATACCACATTGATATCCACTTTATCTGGGTTCTTGTGTATATAAGTTGATTCTTAAGATGCCTCTTTACCTTCCACAGAACAGGAAAGGAAAAAGAAAGGCACAGCTCCACTCCAAACACTTGACCCCCAGTTCTTTCCACACGATAATCTTCTGCCTTTCAATGGCACCGCTGCTCAGGATTATATACCCCAGTTAAGAAATTTCCGGGCAATCAATCTTACAAATGCAGCACTAGGAGTTTACACCACTTGATAAAATTATACTATACTCCTTTCTATTAGTTGTTCCTACGCTAAAAGATTACTGCACTAGCATTTTACAACCTAAAAATAGAAGAAACATTAGAATATTAACCCAATTTTTTCATTGCTAGATTGGCAGCCATAATTTTGGATAAGTCATTAAATATTCTGTTTTAGTTCCACCATTTAAACATGAAAATAATAACTCTCTTACTTTAGCCAAATAGCATGGCTGAATAACTAGTGATTCAAAGGACTAAGCATGCCTTCAACAGAGTTTTGAAAAACTCTAGAAGGTGGAGAACCTGGGGTCTGCTTATATAAACAATCTGAAATAAAAAATTCTATTACAAAATTCATGGGCCTAGGCACTATGGCCATTTATGGAGGAAGTTTAAAATAATTAGTAGAGAAGAGGGTCTTGGATATTTTATTGTCCAATCAGGGTATCTTGCTCCTTGTTCTTCAGTGTCATAAACACGGTCCCTATCTCATTTCATATTTCCCACTTGGAGAAAAAGGCAGAAATACTTTTATTATTCAAAATGCAATGTTCTTCAAATAAGCTTTTGTCAAAACAATATAGATCTTCTTGCCACTGCAGTTTCCTGGTGCCATGTATTCAGTACTAGTAATGCATTACTCACCACGGTCCTGCGACCCCTCAGTCACAGGGCTTCCTGTGACTCAAAAGTTGTTTCAGTGACCTCAAGTGCAGGGAAGGTTGAACGGTGTTTGGTCTCCTGTTCATTTTAAATTTGCCACTCAGAATTTTATGATGTAAAGTTAGGTCTTTTATTTTAGGTATATCTCTTTTGTACAAAATATGACTGGCTTTTATTTATATTTTTCTAATCCAACCATTTTTTGTCTTCCAACCTAAGCTTTTAGACCACATATCTATAGTGGCTCTTGACACATTTGGATGCATTTCTATGCTTTAATTTAGTGATTTTATTTTTAATTACTTTTTCCCATTATCTTGACGTTTTTGTTCTCTCCTTCTTTGCTTCTTTTAGATTGAGCTTTTTATTTTTATCTCCATTCTAGTTCTTTTATCTCTGTAGATTGAAAGCATTGGAAGTCATGTCAGAATTTCTATAGGCTTATTTACTTCAACAAATATCTAAGATTAATTAACATTTTCCCCTGTCCCAAATAATACTAGGATTACAGAACACTTGAACTCCAATTACTCCTATTCCAACTCACCTGCCATTATTGTCTAGGAATTCTGTTCTACATTGTTATATTTTTGCATTCACTCAATTTTCTAAGACATGTTAAATTCTGGTATTTTAGTGGGGGTGCTGATAGATGTGGGCTCTGACAGAGAAAGAATAAAAGATAATTCCAAGGTTTTAGTTTGAGCCACAGGGCTTGCCACAAACCAAGGTGGAGAGAAGACTGGGTGGAGTGTGCATAGTAGAAAGGGAGGTAAATGATTAGGAGTTAAGTTTTGGGCCTGTTCTGTCGGTATTTCTAGTAGGCCAAGTGCAAAGAACTTATCTAAAAGGACATGGTGACAAAATGACAAATAACACTAGTAAGAAAAATACAGTTTTCATTGCATTTTATAATGCAGAGGTCATTGAGGCCATGACAAGTGCATTTGCATGGATTAGCCAAGGACACCCTTACTGAAAGAGATATAAGAGAAAATTGGAAGGGTGTGTGTGTATATGTATGTCTGTCTGTCCCTGTGCGTGTGTGTATGTGAGAGAAAGAGAGAGGAGAGAGAGAGACTAGAATAGACAGCTTGCCGGAAGAGTTTTTGCTCTAAAGAGGGCAGAGAATGGGGCAGTGTGTAAAAAAGAAAATGGGGTCAAAACATGTTATTCTTTGTTTTATGTTTACGATGAATAAATGAGAGCATGTTTATTATGCTAAACAGGGAAAGGGGGAAAAGGAAGATGTAGGAATAGAGAAAGAGGAGGAAACTTTCTGGTGCACTGTATTTGCATAGGCAAGAAGGGATGGTATTTTGTATCCGACTGCAATAAGGGAGCATTGGCTTTAGATAAGGAGCAAGATTAGTTCACCTAAGGCAGAGAATACCCATGCAGGTGTAACTGTTAATGTGGCCCCGAGACTTCTGACTTCTGTTTCTGTGGCCTGGTGAAGCCAGGCATCTCTTGAGAGCATGGGCACGGTTGGTGCTCTTGGCCTCTGAATAGAAGCTGAAAGGCGGAACTGACCCTTGATGGAGAAGGGCAGAACAACATTTTTCATGGTCACCTTAATTCTTCATCTGTTTTAGTGATTTTAAAATATGAGCTCACAGTAGTTGTTTTGTGGGGGGGCGGATTTTTTGAGGATTTTCTTTTACTTCTAACAATAACACGGTAGCACAAATAACCTAGAAGCAACATTATTAAAATATTGGAATATGGTCTTTAGGACACACACTTATTATGAATTCAGACCACGAAGCCTCATGGGTCCAGATTTGTGGCTAGGAAGCTTCCAGATCATTCTTTCTGTTTTTTGTTTTTTTTCCCCTGCTTTGCTAGGCCAAGCCTGGAAGAGGCAGTGTTGCAATGCCCTCACTTTTTGTTTGTTTGTTTGTTTAATCTTCACTTGAAGACAAGTTAATTGATCTTAGAGAGAGGACAGGAGAGAGATTGAGAGAGAGAGAGAGATTGATGTGAGAGAAACATCATCCATTGCCTGCCATACACACCCCTACCAGGGAACCAACCTGCAACCCCGGTGTGTGCCTGAGGTATATGGGACAGCAATCCAACCAACACAGCCACTAGGCCAGGGCACGTACCCTCACACTTTGTTGGGTAATTTTCCCAAGAACTTCTCCTGAGTGTAGCTTTTCCAGAATTTTCATTTCATGCAGAGACAGGCACTCCGCACTCCTAACCTGCTCAGGCCCCAAACTCTGCCTCTTAAGAGTCATCAACAAGGACAGCACCTGGGCAAACTCTGGCTGCACACTCCTTGGCCCCTCTGGGCTCTTGTCTTGTTTTTGTTGCGGATTTCTAAGGAGGTGCCTTTCCTAAATACCAGCTCTGCTATAAATTTAGTATATAATATGTGATATTATTTCTTCAGTGATTTTATATGCTATAGCTAAATGTATTACTCTGAATGACTAGTTTAGCATGTTGCCAGAAATATGTTTCATCTCTTTTATTACAATAAATATTTGACATATTTTAAATGGTATAATCAATAATAAACATTCATGGACTGACCACACAGTTTTAGATGAGGATATATTGCAAAAACCGATGATATACTCTGATTCTATTATCTTCAATTTTCTCCATGTCCTCTTGGGAGCTAACTTTTATGAATGTGGTGTTTTAATTTCTATGAATGTTTTTCTACATTTATAGTATACATATATTCCCATAAAATATTTAAATTTTATATTTTAAAACATGTATATAAAATTTACATACAAGGGGAGATCCAAAAATCCAGAATTAACTTTTAGAGGCCCCTTTTATTACAGGTTTCCCCCACTCTGTGAGTGTTCTAGGAACCCATCTGTATCAGTGTACTAGCTGGTGTTATTGTGAGAGGCTGAATTTGGCGTCAGTAAATTTTTCTGAAAGACCATTTCAGTGTGTTTTCCCATTTCATGCTCAAGCACCTGCCCACACTGTGCTGAGTGTCTAGCAGTTTATGGCCCCAAATGGTATGATCCCGTGACCCACCTTCTCTATTTACTTGATCTCTTTCTAAATGACTTTTTTGTTTGTTTGTTTCCCTAGATGAAAAAAGTCCTAAAAGGGAAATGTTTTGTCGATGTGGAAGAGGTGAAACAAAAAATGGCAAAAGCGCTACAAGGCATCAAAATCAAGGAATTGAAAAACTGTTTTTGAGCAGTGGGGAAGATAGGAAAATAGTGATATCCCAGCTCATGCAGCCAGGTAGAGTCACCCAAGCCCTTACTAGTTAGAGAGTCAGCCTTTTTGTTTTATTAAGGCCTTCAACTGATTGAATGAGGCCCACCTGTAGTAGAGAGGGCAATCTGTTTTGCTCAATCTACTAATTGAAATAATAATGTCATCCAAAAACATCCTCACAGACACACCCAGAATAATGTTTGACCAAATGTCTAGTTAGCCTAAGACCCAGGCAAGTTGACATATATAATTAACCATCACACAACACTTTGTGATTTTGTTCAAATTTCTCCAGTAAAAGGAAAGTTTTGTGTGTATATTCAGCTCTTCTAAATATTTTCAAATTTTTCTCTTATGTAATTTCTCCTATTTAAAGTCCTAGCACTATTTCACAAGTTTATTTGATATTCAGACTTCCACTTTATAAAGTGCTTTTTAATTTTTTTCAATTTTCTATTGGATTGGACATGTGTGTTGCACACTTTAATAAGAATTGTTTAAATTCTTAGGAAAAGTATAGCGATTCACATTTTGATCAGGAGAGCATGATAAGAACTGCTTCCATGCATCCTCATGAACAATTAATACCATTTGTCTTTTTAATTTGTCCTAACCTGGTGAGTAAAAAGTGGTTCTCATTGTTATGTTATTTTCATGTCCTTATTAATAGAAAGGGTTTATTAGATAAATTTTTCTTTTCTGAATGACTGGTTCATATATAATAGATACATATTTATCTAATTTAATGTACATAAACACTAATACTCAAAGAATACACATTAAATTATTCAAAAGATAAACCAAACACTATAAAAAAATGAGCTAGCTATATAAATAGGTTAAATTAAAGAAATGAATACCAAGCCTTCTTAAGTTCCATTTGACCATGATATACTGTCTTTTCAGAGTATTGCTAAATATTTTTATCTTTATGCTTTTTACATATACTTTATATGCAATAATTATATATAATTTATATCTAAATATGCATTTATATAACATACATAAATAATATAATCAATAATAATATAACATATACTAAAAATGCAGGGTGGGATAAAAGTAGGTTTAAAGTTGTGAATACACAAAAGTTTATTATTGTACTAATTATTAGTTATTATATTATTTTATACAGATAACTGTAAATCTGCTTATTCCCCACCCTGTATATATTATAGAATATATATACATACATATGTATAAATATCTCCATTCTATAATTTCTAGATTTTCCAAATTCATTGAATTTTAATTTTTTCAATACAGATAAAAATTCCAAACCTCAATTTGAACTGAAATAAGACTGATCAGAATAAAAATAATCTTTGCATATTGTTCTGAAATCTAATTGTGAGATACACACACACACACACACACACACTAAACATTGTAACTTTAGATAGATTTTTGCAGAACTGCGCACAGGGATTTTGTAAATGCCTGGATTAGCAAAAATAATTTATTTATAGATTTAAGCCAAAAGTGGAAACTACTCCCTGTCATATTTGACTTACGCATTTACACCTGTAAGATATTAGAGCTTACCTCCTGCTTAAATCCATTTTGATTTAAACATCAAATTTTTATAAGTACGAATATGTTGGCATATATAGTTATGCCACAGTGTATATTGTGCAGTGCACCTCACCATCACTAATCAGAGATTAAAGCTCATTTCTAGGGGTTAATTATGAATTTTACACCTATACTTAAAGTGTAAAAAGCTGTCTTTTCCAGTCTTGAAAATGAATCTTTTCCCCCAGAGGTACATTGGTCAGCTTTGTCACTACAAAGGCTGCTTTTCTTTTCATATCCTGTAATAGTTGAAGGAAAGACAAAATAGAATATTAAAAATTAGCTTTTCAGTTTCTGTATACATATATCTCTTATGATTATTTTATGACTGCTTTGTTATAATACAAAAATTTTGATGACAGCCATGGAAGAATATGTGGGTTCATTAAAAAAAAGGAAAAGGAGCTAAAATCAGTAAACACATCTCATTTCTAATTTATGCAATTCTATCTACTTATGGTAAACTGGTAATAACAATGAAAATATAATAAGTATATTGAATTTTCTGACAATGTAAAAGCTTTAGAGAAAGACAATTTGTGGATGAAGAAAGGAATCCATTCAAGAAAACAAAATGTTCAATTGATAATACCAAAATAAAAAGATTTTTAAAGTATAGTGATCTGACATCTAAGTTGTGAAAAACTGACTTAGTGATTGATAGAAAGACAAAAGAGTTATCTTAACATATTTCATAACAATCTCTTTGGGGGAATATACCTTTAAAATCACATTAAAAATTATACCTAATATGTTTCAACATATAATAGTTTTTTCTGAAGGTATAAATTTGTTTCTTGGAGAATGTGTTAGTCTTCAGAAAAAAAAGATAATCCTGGAAGGCTGTATTTCATGGAGATATCTGTGTGTGGTTCCTATTTCACTTTTGAAAAATATGCATTTGTTAAGTAAGGTATAAGCTGATATTTTGCCAAGACAAAACCGTATTAATTTATATAATTTATATTGGGGGAATGCTAAATGTTTGTTTTTATATTTTAAGAAAAGTTGCCAGATTACATTTACAAGTAACTTGTTGGTGGATATTGCACTATGAAATATCCCAGTAAGAATTCTAATTAGACTGTGTCAAAATTAATCTTTTAGGAACAAATAACAGAATATGTAGGCAAAAAATATTTAAATACATTTTCAAGTAGAAATTTACTTAGTGTTAAGAAAAGGATCTATGCCATATGTTTATTAAAATGTAGAGTTCATTAAAATACCATAATCTGATATTGATTAAAAATTAAAATCATATTTGATATCTTTTTTGAAAATAGCAATTTTCATATGGTAAAGAACTCTAAAACTTTTCTCACTGAAGTGCCTTAAAAAGTAAAATAGCCTACTGGGTTTAATTATTAACATTTTCTGAATTAAAAACATTTTAATTAATACACAAAAATTGAAAATATCCCAAACCAAAAGAAGTTTTGAAGTATATAAATTTTGACCTATGAAATATTCAGTCTTGGTGATTTTACAATTCAGGAGACCAGTAAGAACTTTGTCAAGAACTGATTCCAGGCCAGGGACTGACATTTGGCATCAGTGTGTTTTCTCCTCTTCTAATCCAGCTCTTTACTAATGGACCCTACTGAGGCAGATGTACTTGAGAATCTCCGGGAAAGGGCTGCATCCTGGCCTCTACTACTAGTGTCCCTCATCAAGGTCTTGAACTGGAGTTGAGTCAAAATTATTAGTGTTGTTTCCTATAGCTCAGAATACCCTAGGAGCCCACTAAAAGCACAGGGCTATTGTGCTTCTGGAGTGTATGCAGAGAGGGCTGCTGCACTTGCCTGTGAAGTTGGGCTGTCCCTGCTGAGAGCCAGGATGTGTCAGCCATATGTCAAGGTCAAGGGCCTCGAGTATTCTTTCCTTCATTATGCCCTCTCAGGGAGGAGAGAAAACCCCTTCTCCAGCCTTGTGTCATACTCCAAAACTGGCCACAGAGTAGATTTTCTCTGAATCCAAATTCCTAAAGTGTGCATGTGTGTAAAGCAATCTTTTTAGTATATTTTATTATATTTTGCAGAATTTCTTTCCCTAGGACTTAGATATAAGTTCTTACATTCCCAACCAGGATACAAATCTGAGTAGCAAAAATAATGTCTATTCTGACAACTGAGGCATTGCTAATTTTATTATATAATAGTTATATTCTTTCTATTATAATCTTATTAAGACAAGTTCTTTTCAATGTTTCCCCCAAATAACCTTTTGGCATGATTACATCACCATTTGTCCAGAAATATGTATATATCTCTTTCTGAATGCTGAGGGCCCTGATTGATTATACCTGTTGAGGCAGCTTCTACAAAAGATAGTTGTGAATCAACTTCTATGTATCATTGTCAATCAATCACTTAAATACTGATTCACAATAGAAATTGTTATTGTAAACCTTAGGGTTTTCTATGAACACATTGTATACATATATGGGTATTTTTCATACTAATCCAACATCAAGGAGAATTGAATGGATTACAGAGCCCACCAAGCTGTAACGTGGTAGGCACTGTAGGAGAGAAGTTATTGCAGGACCACATTGGGACCTCATTATAATGAATGTCAAAATATTAGTGCTTAGTTTAAACAAAAGTCTTTGGGAAAAATAACATGGTTTCTCTACCTATATGAGATATTATATATACTGAATTCAAAGTAGAGATCCCATTGTCAGACAACCTCTAGAGATAGGGTGAAATCTCAGCTCTATAATTTACTGGGTAAAAATTCCAACGATATTATGGTGTTCCATAAACCTTTAGGAAGTTACTTCATTTTTCATTTCTTACCTGTAAAATGGGGGTAATATTAGTTCTTTCTCCAAAGGTCTGTTCTGAGGATTAAATGTGCTGGTTTGGGAAAGATGCTCGGGTGATAATTAAACAGGCATGTCGGCCGGGAAAGGGGGTCCTGCCATTCTGTTCTCAGGTTGCATGGCGCTGTCTAGCAGATACGCTGCTGAAATCCAAAATGGAATCCACTTTGTATGTAACTTTATCCCTTTGAGGGAACAAATAAAATATGCCAATTTCAGCAGATCAAGATAAGTGTCTTTTTGAATTCTTTTTATAAATACCCCTAATATTTTCTGACTCTTTTTTCATTAAACTTTTCATCAAGTGAAATCTTGTTTCTTACATTTTCACATACAGTGAACATGTTAAGATTTTTGAAAATGTGAAAAAAGTGTTAATCAGAGATTTTCATGTTTTAAATATAGATTGATTTGCCCCCCATGTAAGCATGACTTATTTTTGGTAATGAGTAGTATATTTCAAAGATTACACTGAGCACTTATGTTTTAATAGAAACTTGAGGTTGCCCATAGAAGTGGGCAATACATAACTCTCTGGGGAGATATCTATGAGTTTCTGGTTTA
>PVKM010010354.1:0-35087 GCA_004027735.1 Carollia perspicillata
ACAGTATATCTACTTGAAACATGCAAAAGATTTATTCAGAGTTTAACAACAGAGGAGGAAAATGGGGTCACTTGCATTTTACACCCATATTGAGGGTCTCACTTTCAAAGAAACTATGGTTTTCATGACATCACACTGATCATTCCAACATCCTTTGTCCTGACAAAGTCCATGGTGAAAGTTCTGTAGCCACAGGAGAGCTTCACCTTCTAAAACAGCTTCAGGTTCTCCCTATTGTACAACCACTTAGTGGAGGTCACACTTGTAGAGCGGCCAGCACCACAGTGTCCTTATGCTGTGTGACTCATACTGTTGACTGGAAAGTTAGCACGTTCACAAGATCTGTGGGGAAACAGAGGATGTGACAAAGTGAGAGAGTGGGTTTGGGACCTGGGGCCAGTATGTACCTCCAGAAATATCAGCCACTCTCTGTCCATATTTAAGTTTGTAAAGGTCACCTGAGGATGGTCCTGATCTCTGCAGAACAATGATTGCCTTTGTTGAGATCACCATGTGTAAAGAGAGGCCTGGACATCTTCTCCAACCTTAGATTACCCCAGAGTGAGCCCTAAAATGTTCTCATGGGCATCTCAATGCTATCAGCACAGAGAACCCCTTCTCATCTCCCGTGTCCTATAACGTAGTCAATTAGGTGAAAATTTCCTCTCTTATGAACTTTCTTGATCTTAGAACTTATTTCACTTCACAAAATCATGTCCCACTCCTCATATAAGTGTTTGGGTATGTTGGGGAAGGTAGGCTTATATCCCCTGTACAACCCTGGGGCCAAGGAAATTATATAGTTAGTGGGAAGACATTTACCTGGTATTAAATATTTCATTATTCCATAAAGATAGCCCAACCTGGATGTTATGGCCTTTTATTTGAAGGCATTTTTTGTAAATATTTTGACAGTTTGAACAGGACTTACTGTCTGGCTTGCAAGCTGAATAACATGTTGAAGTAATTCACTAGGGAGATGTTTTTATGATTTCAACAAAAGACAGGGACTACAGGAATAGAATAAAACTACTCAAGACAGTAAAATATACACAGAAAATCTCATAGTTAACACAATATTCCATGGACAAAAAACAAAAATGTTAATAAAATATAGAACATGGTGAGAGTAACTTTTTTCCAACCTATTCTACATAGTACTGAAATGCCTAGATGGAACAATTTTCCAAGAAGATGACATATTTGGTATTCAAATTGGAAAAAAAATAAGAAAATTGATCTCTTTAATAGACAATTTCACTTTATATGTAGAAAACACTAGAGATTCTGTCCTTCACACGCAGAAATACTAGTGAAAACTAGTAAATTCAGTCAAGCTGGAAAAGACAGAATCAACAGTCAGCATCCTTTCTATTTCTCTGTAACAATAATGAACAAACCCAAAATGGATTTAAGAAAACAGTTTCACTTCAAATAACACCACAAAGAATGAAATATTTAGAGAAATATGATCCAAGTATGTGGAACATGTATGCAATGAAATTACAAAGTTATTTGGAAAACCATTAAAAACAAATAAGTGGAAAAACATCTACACTTATGGATTGAAAGACTTCCAATCATATTCATATTTGATGCAATTTGTATCAAAAACCTAACAACACAGTAAGCTCCAAAGACAACCTGCCTCTACTCGCTTCCAACAGGGACCTCAACAACTACTGTCAGGTTGCTACTCAGCCTTCACTCAATGGGATTTTGTTGTCACTGACTGTGTGCTGCAGACTCGGGATAAGAAGCCTTGGGGTACTGAGGAAGACACATTTTGAATTTCTATGGAGCTTCTGGGCAAAGCTCAATCTGCCTGACTCAGACTCACCTCTGGAGAAGAGCACCAACAATGCAAACTAGGACTCGGCTGAAAGAGATTTTGTTGTGGGTCCCTCCACTGTGAAGAAAGCATTTTTGTTATGCCCTGGAGGGTGAATGTTGCCTCAGAGTCAGAAACTCTTACACGGGTTCTTTCTGAATCTAGGCCTTGACATCTATTTTTATAGCACTCCATCAAAAATGAAATTGCAGTTTGGTAATTGCTGATCCTTTATGTGGTCTGTTGAAAAATACGTGTTTTTTAAAGCTTCTTGCCAGTGTTAATAACCAAAGAATATCTGTCTCAAATACCTGGTCCCATTACTCAGAATTTGAACCTTCTTGGTGTTCTCATGTCCCAATAGAAGCACAACTTTGTTGGGGACCTTTACAGCCAAAACAAAAAAGGACCTCCTATCAGAATTTCATGGAAAGTTTTGCTTTGCTTTTTGTAAACTCAATTAGTCATTACACACCCCCATAGTTCCTTCTAAAACCTTCCACCCTTCCAATCAAGGGTGTTGTGTTCTGTTTCACTGCCCTATGGCATCATCTTTAATAAAGTTTTAAATTTATTTTTAAAAGTATTTAATGTATGTTTTACCTTAAAATCCCTGTAAGTAACTAATCATGTTTTCTTACTCAATAATATCTATATATCTTTGAAATGTTTCCTCATCTCATTCATTGTTTTTAAAAAGTTTTCCAATTGACATGCCTCTCTTCTTCTTGGTTGTCACAGCATGAGCTGACCTGACTTCCCAGGTCCTTTGTGGACCCAAATGCCTCGAAGCAGCCTTTGCTCAGAATCCATGGAGACATGCCAGTATGAAAGAGCAAATTTCCACAATGCTTTGACCATTCCACATCCTTTTTCACAGCAACTTCAAGAAACAAGATCACAGAGAGTATAAAAAATATCCTATCATGAAATTCAACAACTGAAGTAAACATGCAGGTCTCTGTTACATAGCCATCCTCAGGCCTGCATTGAATGAGCCTCTGTCAAGCTATCTTTGATGTGCAGCTCACGGCAGACATCACTGTCCTTGTTCTTTGTTCTTTTTACAAATTTCACATGCCTGCCCTTAAAGAGCCTGAATCCAGAACCTGAGAAATAGGAAGTAAATCTCTTCTCTTGTTCCATTTCCTGTCCTGCTCCCTGTGACATTTGGTATGTTTGGCTGAGATTTTTGAGGATCTGTCCAGAGATGGATTTTGTGTGAGCAGAGGTGAACACATAATGAAGTCATGGAGGAATGAGGTCTGCTCATAGTCAGTTCAGAAATTTTGAAGCCTTGGAGTTGGCAGCGTGTTAGGCATTGCATGGTTGAAAGGGCTCTAAAGGCTCCATATGAGAGTGTTTATTTTGGAGGCTGAGAATGAAGCTGAATAACATGAGTGAGGATCTGACCTATATGCTCAGAGAGGAGCCCCTGGAGCTTTTCTGGTTAAGTGGGGGGTGCCGTTCTACGATATTAGGAAGGATGTGATGGTCAGACACAGGATTAGGAGAAAGAATAATGTTTTGAAGACTCTGATTAGTTTCCTGAAATTGAGACAAGTGGAAAAAGCAGATGGACAAACTAGCAGGAGCTATGAGACGGTATATGTGGGCCAGAAAACAAAGAGGGGATGAAGACAGAATTAAGGTTGGTACATTGCACGAGTTAGGTTATGGGGTAATGGGGAGCAATCTCTCAAAAGTTACAGTGTTTTATGTGATTAAAATATTTTAGTAATAAGTACACATGATGGCTATAAATATTGTGACTTCAACAAATGCCACTCACTTATTCACTTTATAATGATTAATTTTTATTATGTAAATTTTACTACATAAATAATTATGCTGAATTAAGATAGATTAAAAAGAGAACATACTACATGATTTTACATATATTAAACTTCAGTATATGCAAACTTACCTATAGAGACAGAAAAAAAGAGTGATTTTCTGCAAACTCTGGGGGTTGGGTGGGGAACAGAGGAAGGGATTTCAAAAGCATGTGAATAACTTTTGTGTGAAATTGATACATGTGGAGTGTGTAGGCATGCCGATACTCATCAGATTATAAACTTGATATATGTGTGGTTTATCGTCCGTCACTTATACATCAGTCAAGCTGTAATCAATGCATGATGACATTAATTGCTTTTGTGGTCAGGACAGGAGCATACTGTGTAGCTAATAATGCTGTTTCACAGTGGGCAAACATGGAATGGGTACCCAGAGGAATGCAATAATGGTAACACTGGCCATTTTTTACCACTGACTGTGTATTGGGTACCTCAGGCACATTAGCTCACTGAATCACCAAAATTAATCAGCAAAATTCATTTTCTTCCCTCAATGTTCTACCTTCTGGTCTCTGCACACGCTGTGTCCTCTTCCTGAAATTCTCATTCCTGCCCCAACATGAGCTCTAGGTTTGCCTGGGCTAATTCTCTATTAGATGTTTATCAAAACATTTTAACTGGTCTTCACCAGGTCAGAATTACACTTCTGTGAGGCCATAATGCTCTGTACTTTACCCTTTTAACTATTATCATATTTGTATTTTTTTAATTCATTTATCAAAGAACACCAAAACTTTCCTTACCATGTCCCTGACACTCTTCTAATCACAAGAAAGTAAACAGACAAAATCTTAGTCCTCATAGTCCTGACTTGGCAGTGAAGGAGTCACACAATAATCCAAACAACAGTAACAACAATAATGTATGATAGCATGTTAGAAGAAGGTAAGCCACACTTGGAGTGATTTTCTTTGTCCAATTCAGTGTGTTGGCTCAGCACAGAGATGTGAATTTATTGGAGGAGAGAGATCAGAAGATGAGAGTACATGAGGTCAGAAACAATGAAACTGTCCGTCAGAACCTTGGCTTTAATCCGAATGAACTGGAGAGACACTGGAAGGTTGAAAGAAAAAGAGAGATGTGGGTAATCTGTGTTTATGGAAGGAAACCAATGCTTTGCCACCCTGAAATTTTAGTTTAAGGATATTGCTTTTAGGCTCTTTATCAGGAAACAAAACTCAGAAAAAAAACTCTTGACCCTCTCCACATTTCTGTCTAGAGATTCAGATAGAAAGTGTGCTTCAGGAGAAAAATTGGGATGTTCACTTTAAGCTAATTTGATTACATGTAGGAAATAAAAGTGCTTCAGGAAGGCACCTGTTGGTTAGGTAGCGCCAGGGCCCTACTGATTCTGAGTTGCCCAGAGCAAGACTCTGTTGTCATGTAAGATCTGTTCTCAACTGCCTGCAAAGTACTCATTCTGACTTCTGAAACAAAAGACCCAATTTTCCTTTTTAAACTCTTTGTCCAGAATGTTTATAACTCAATATTTCCTCACAGTCATGAGATTTTTATGCTTCTGTGAATTCTCTATGATTATGTATTAAAAACTTTATTTCCTTCTGCTATTTGGTTTCTGTTAATTTGATGATTAGCCCAGCCAAAAATTTTCCAAAGGTGGGAGGGACAGTATTAGTATTTTTAGCCCCCACATTAGCCAGGATTTGTGAGGCTGCTGAGTTGCAAGCAGGGGCTTTGGTGAGAAGACAAGTTTAGTCATCCAGGTAGTACGTGAGGATAGTTGGAGCAGTGTGAGGAAAAAGTGTCAGTTTCTGGATTTGTTCTGAGCACTGAGTCAAATACCTTTCTGAAGAATTTGATGTGAGGTGTAAGAAAAAGTGAGGAGTGCCAAAAATACAAAGAGATTAAGAAAAATTCTACAGGAGCCCATTCAGGTCAATGATTTGCCTGGGATTACAAGTCCTGAGGCATCCTGAAGTGCCTTTGAAATATTAGTTGTCAAGTAAATAGTTGGTCATCAACTGTCCTGTCCAGTTCATCTCTTTCATGCACTACCATTCCCCAAGTGCCTCAGACAGTGCCAGATGGATTTAAAGTGTGAGTTCATTCCATGTTTACAGAATCTACAAAGGAACGAGTAGTGAACAATCAAATTGTCTCTTGAACAACCATACACAATATTTTTCATTTACAAGGAAAATACTGTAACAGTGTGCATCCAAGAGGGGGGACCCAAATAGGGATTTGTAATGGGGTCCAGAACTCAAGGTGCCCAGGAAATAACAGAAAAATATATAGGATGCTCCCCTGCACAGGTCTGAGTTGGGGGAAGGGACACATGAAGCAGGAACATGCAGAGCTGTTTTGATCAGTGACAGATTTACAGCTAACCACTGGCATGGTCATTTAACATATCTATAACCTTTAACTATTGCATAGATATGATAAATAGCTGTGGGAATGCTTTAAGCCAGGGAGATGGAAGTGACTTCCAACCACGATATAACTTGGGGGCATCTCCCCCTGGTTACAGAGCCTGTATAAGAGGTTGGAGAAGATTGGTTTTACAACATGGGGCCACTCCTGCCCAGACTTATGATGGCAGCCCAGTAAACCGGGAATAGTACAGAAATGCTTGCAGGTGTAACTGATTGTAGGAGGAGTCGGAAATGGGGGTGTAGAAGAAGGTTGAAGCAGGGATTTAAACCCAGACTAGGCAGCTTTGGCTGAAGTGAGGACCACATGGCTTAGGAAGCAGGAGAGACTTTCCCTGGAAGAAAAGGGGTGAAAGAACTTTTGCTGGTGGGCCATGAGAAGGTTCTACATGGCTTTGGATTAACTGGAGGTTCATGGACTTCTGCTTCTGTTCCTGAGATATGGTACTCCAGCTTAGGAGAGAGGGAGAAGGAAGGACTGTGTGGTCTGTGAGTATCCTAAAATATATTCATATTTTAAGGAAGACATTGGTTCACTACTTTAATTCTATATACCTTTAAATAAATATTTCCTTTTTTTTTTCACAAATCTCTGTCATTGAGAGACATCTTTTCTCTGGAGGCAGGCATAGCAAACCTAGTGGGCGGTCCTTTCGGTAATAGTATATCATACCCCTCCTTGTCTCTGTTATGTAAGAATACTGCAACACCACAGATTTACCATTAGAACAGGGGACCCTTATAAATCCATTTGTTGTTGTCAGTCACATGAAGACCTTTCTTGAGCATTTGTGCTGTACTTATTTTTGGAAATAAATTAAGCTGAACATAAAAGTATTTCAATGATTTTGAAACTAGCAGGCAGCCTTGTGGAAGACTTCCTGGGTGCAATTTCTCAACAATAAAAATGGGACTGGACTCTTGCAGACAACAAGAAGTCAGTAACTATTAATTAAAATTAGGGACATGCAAAAACAACAACAGAAATGATTAAGTAGATATTTAGAGGCAGTGTTACTTCCTTTTATCCAATGTAAATATCTTTTATTTCTTTTTCCTGTCTGATTGTTGTGGCTAGGACTTCCTATACTATGTTGTATAGAAGTGTTGAAAGCCCACACCATTTTCTTGTTCCTGATCTCAGGGGGAAACTTTCAGCTGTTGCCCATTGAGTATAATGTTGGCTGTATGTTTCTCATATGTGGCCTTTATTTTGTTGCAGTGTGCTCCCTCTACTACAACTTTTCTGAGTGTTTTATTCTTTTTATCATAAATGGGTGTGTACTTTAACAAATGCTTTTTCAGCCTCTATTGATATGATCATGCGACTTTTGTCTTTCCTTTTGTTTATGTGATATATATATATATATATATATATATATATATATATATATATTACATTTATTGATTTGCAAATACGGTAACATCCTTGCATCACTGAGATGAATTCAAAATGATCATGGTGTGTGATCTTTTTATTGTATTTCTGGTTGTGGCTTGCCAATATTTTGTTTAGGATTTTAGCATCTATGTTCATAAGCAACCTTGGCCAGTGGTTTTTATTCTTTGCAGTCTCTGTATTTGGTTTGGGGATAAGGCCGATGTTGGCCTCATAAAAAGACTTTATGAGTTCTCTTATTTGGAATTTTTAGAATAGTTTGAGGTGAATAGGGGTTAGCTCTTCCTTAATTTTTTTTTTTTTTTTTTTTGTAAAATTCTCCCATGAAACTGTCCTATCTAGGGCTTTTGTGTGCCAGGAATTTTTTGCTTACTGCTTCAGTTTCACTTGCTGTTATCGGCCTGTTCAGGCTTTCTGCTTCTTGATTCAGTCATTGAAGATTTTATGTTTCTAGAAATGTGTCCATTTCACCCAGGTTTTTGAATTTCTTGGTATATAGTTTTCATAGTAATGTCTTCAATCCATTGTATTTCTGTGGTATCAGGTGTAATCTCTCCTTTGTCATTTCTGATTGTGTTTATTTGGGTCCTCTCTCTTCTTTTCTTGATGAGTCTTCTTAAAGGCTTGTCGATTTTTTTAATCTTTGGTAAAAACCAGCTCCTGCATTTATTGATCCTTTCAGTTGTTCTCTTAGACGCTATGTCATTTAATTCTGATCTGATCTTAATTATTTCCTTTCTTTTACTTCACCTCTCAGCCAACTAATTTCTTGAAGAAATGAAGAAGGTCTGTGTATCACATGACAAATATATGGGGATTTCAGTACTCAGAGCTTTAAGTCTTCTTGCTTTCTAACCAAAAAATAATCCAAACTTTCTCAGTTGACTGTTGACTATTGGGGTTTCAACATGGAAATATAGTGGACTGGAAGTCAGTGACCACCTGGCTTCTTCCGGTGCTCACTGACCACCTGATGGGCCTGATGGACAAGGTATTATTTTTTTCAGTCTGCACACATCTCCCTCATCCAACACAGGTGTGTTTCTGTGAGGCACCAATCCCAGGTCATCCTACAGCCTTAAATCTAAACCAAATAACAGATGGGGACCAGGAGCAGGCTGTTAAACAACTGAATACTCAAACCCCTGGACCAGGAAGTGTGTCTGGACATACAAGGTGAGTATGACTGACATGAGCCAATGAGTCAATAAGTAATAGTGCAGAGTCCAAAAATGACTTGGAAAAGTGAGGGAAACAGGCAGGAGCTATCTGTGGCAGCAGAACTATGTGCTTTGCCCTTGGTCGTTTTATTTATTCCTTCTCTGCTGAGAGCAGGTCAGGAATTGGGTGAATGCAGGAATGTGGATGGGAAGTGGGTAGCAGAAAGTTGCCTAAATTCTTGACCTTGTGGACCATTTATGTGTGGTGGTAATGAAATAACATTTAAAAAAAATAAAATTTTATATGTAAAATTATTATTAATTTTTTAGGGACTAAGACCAATGCAGAAAATAATATTTCTCCACAGAGAAGCAAAGCATCTGAACCATGAGGCTCAGCCTCTGGAGGTACAGGGAGCCTGTTTGTGAGGTTAGAATTTCAAAGAGTCCACATCCATGTTCTAGTCTTTGAAGGACTTCAGTGTAAGTATTCTGGAAGAGGAAAGTGTGCTTGTTAGATTTGTATTCTGGCTCTAGCAGTACTCAGGGCTAAGGAGGCTGTAGAGGGTCTGTGGACAGAGAGCAATGCAGTGTGCATATCCCAGGGAGTAGCAACAAGTTTCTTAGTGAGGCAAATCTCTAGTCTGCTTTTGGAGACTATTCTGGGAGCTCCATTTTCACTCTGCTTCCAAATATATAAATAAAAATATTAAGTTAAATAAGACATTTTTTTCTTTAAAAAAGCAGACCATTTATGAAGTAGTGATGATTCTGGTTCATGACTAAAGAAGTATAATTTTCAAATTCTATGCTCCTTATATTAGCAACAAACAAACCCCAGAGAAGTCTTGTAAGTGCCCATCTTTGGTCATTTGGACAAAGAAGCAAGAATTTGGGGTTACTTGGACAAATTCTAATCAGTTTCTTATACTCAGAGAACACATTTTTTGATGGGATCACTTACAACCACAAAAGATTTTAACTCCAATTATGGTGGGAACATAGATTATTCTGTGTCTTATATACACGCTGTGAGCAAAGCCAGTCCCTGGATCCCCTCAGTTGGACATTCTTTCTGGTATTTGAGACAACACTGCACTTGGCCATAGAACTCCCTGGGTCTCTGTGTGTGCTGTTTCAGAGTGATCACAGGAAGGTTCTGGGTTCTTTCAGCCACGCTAAGGATATCTGCTCCAAACAATGGCCGACCCCCCAGTGTAGCCAAAGTTATCTCTAAACAACACGTTTTGAGGTTGCTTACTGTTTTTTCACTTTTACAGATTACCTAACTCAAGGTTTTCCCTCTCAGAAGATGAAGACTTGGTTGCTTTCTTTCACATTCATTAACACACACACACTTCTTTCCATTTTGTTGCTTCAGTATTTTCTAAAGACCAAAATTTAGTGTGGATCTTATTGTGTAGATTTAATGCTATTCATATTTGAGCCAAATAACTTTGAGTTCCTTAAATTGTATTCTCTGAAGTACATCAGAGATGGAGAACCCTTCTGTGAGCAACAGATGTGTGGGAAATTGGTCCTGCTCATTAGACAAAAGTAATGTTTTTTTTAAAAAGCCCCAAACTCTCCATATCCTTTCACAGCTCCTCCTAGTCACCTGGTGTTGTTGCCACCATCTGGTGGTCTATTACAAATGTCTTGTTCCAATAGGTCAAACAATTTTTTTCTAACCTAGTGTCACTTCTGGAGTCAGAACCAGGAAAAGTAACATTGCAAGGCTCTGTTCAAAAGTCATTAAGAATTTCAAGTTTCTGAAAGTGGATCATTAAACCTACAGCAGGTTCTTCTAAGTGACTGCGCAGACTGTGAGCCCATGGAGCTGGTACTCCCTAGCAGGGCAAGTGTATGTGTTCATTCCCCACATAAATTCCATGAGAAACTCAGTCATGAAATACCTACACACCCGCAGTTAATGTTGTATTTAGTGGTGGGAAGCAGAGGCTTCCCCACTATAGAGGAGCAGATGTCAGGTTTTCTAAATGCCTTAGAAGACACAGGTGCTCTGAAGGGTAGAAGTGGGTGAATGCCAATGTCAATGCTCTCAGACAATGACATCAGTGATGACCGTGACACCAACAACAGAATTGGCTACTCCCATTTTTGCCAGATATATGTCTTCCTTCACTGGCCATGGATACAAACCACTGTTCTACAGAGATTTATCCCACTGTCTGTGTGACATATGCTGCCTGCCCCTTTAAAATCTGCTTTGTGGTAGCTGTGCACTGGTCCTTCTGCAATATGAGATGCACAGACACCAGATGTCCTCTTGGCTGTCAGACAGCCAAGGAGTGTGCAACTGCAAGCAGTAGAGTGTGTGGGAAGCCACTTCCCAGGTGCTCCTCAGCACCTCTTCTGATGCCTGTTGGCTATGACACATTGTTCATCAAAACTCTCAATATGGAAATCCAGCTGTACATGGGAGATTGTGGAGCCCCACCACAGCCAATACGCTGCAATTAGTACCACTTGATGAATCTTCTCCTGACCATGGGATCCTCTGTATAAAGTTGGTTCTTGTGCTTCAAAAGTATTGCATAAAACTAATTTTTAATGTGAGATTATTGCTTCTTTCCTCATGTCATGAGGTTTTTAAATAACAAGTAAGGTAAAAAATCTAATGAGGCTTTTCTAAGAACCTGCTCCCCACCCCCATGTTCAGCTCTGAGAGAGAATAGGGCTACCACCCAACAAAGCCATGCTTTCCTCAGCAGCTTGTGTGGACCACAGTGACCAAGGATGTGTCCAGGCTGAGGGAGGAAAGGGGAGCAGAGATGAAGATAGACAGGAGGCTTGATCTCAATCCTCAGTTTAGGCAGGTCAGCTGGAGGTAGCAAAACCACTAGGCTCCCCACCATGTGTGAAGTAGGAGCAGCTGATATCTGAGTACTCAGGGATGTGTTTCCTCCCCCAGGTTTAAAGGATCCAGCAGCTTTTCTTGCTTGTCTGATTTCACAGAGTGGAGCATCAATGATAGAATTTGAGCACATCTGCCTGGACACAGAGTGTGTGTTCTCTGAGCTGTGGTGTGTTGCCTCTGCTGGTGCATTTAAAGGCCAGGCTTTTGGGAAGAAAATAAAATTTGGCTAATCCCTGGAGAGATGTGATGTTGCAAAAAAGAGAAGTAGCTTTCCTTTTTATTAAAAAAGCAGCCAGTTACAATAATTGACTTACTAGTAGACCAAGTGCCCAACTACCTGAGATGGGTTGAAACCAACATCGTGTGAGCACATCAGTGGTTCCGATGTGAGCAGTACACCCAGGTGAACCAGGTGAGCAAGCTCAAGTCACCAGTTCTTTCTCTGGGTGATGGGAGCAGGGTGATTAATTACCCTTTTCTAATAGAAATTTTAAAAGACATCTCAGCAATTTTCAAGGCCTTCCTAAAGAAAACAGAGATATAAACACTGACAATATTGCCTAATTATAAACAAACCAAAGGAAAAATGATAGAAAAATAGTTTTTAAAAATTTTTATTTATTTTTTTTTTAGAGAGAGAGGGGGAGGGAGGGAGAAAGGAGAGACACATTAATGTGTGGTTAACTCTCGAATGTCCCCTGATGGAAACCCGGCATATATCCTACTGGGAATCCAATCAGCAGCTCTTTGGTTCATAGGCCAGCACTCAATCCACTGAGTCACATCAGCTAGCGCAAGAAGATTTTTAATAAGAGTTGCTCAGACATTCACTTACCTAAGGAGCAGCCCCTAATCCATCTCTTTAAAAAAATTATTAACATAGGCAAATGCAAATCTTAGAATTGTCCTCTAAATGTTAGGGAAAGTTTTAGCTATGTGAATGAATAAATTAATTTATTTCAAAAGTTATAAATTAATGCTTTTTGCACTTTTTTGCCAGTGTATTGGCTAAACAATTATTTATTTATTTATTATGTATTTTAAAAAGAAATTGTTGTGGTTTATGTAATGAAGTAATTTCTGCAACAGAATATAGTTTAAAAGCAGTTACATGTGTGTCATTTGAAGAGAATGATGCACAGTAAATAAGATTCCTCTTAAATCTTCATTTTGAGGACTTTTCCCATCTCTCCACTTAAAAATACAAAATATTTCTTATTTTTGTAAAGAAAATAAGTACTATTCTTCTACAAAAAAAAAAGTCACACCATGTATGGGTTGGTTCATATACCGAGTATTATAATTTTTCAGTTCTATGATCCTAATATCAAAAACAAACAAACAAACAAAAAACACTGTCAGAAAATATGTTAGTACCCCTCATTTATCATTCAGAACTAGAGCTGAGAACTTTAATTGTTCTCAAACAAATTTAATCAGCGCTTATCAACCAGAGAGGACATACATTTTTTGAATGAACACCAAAACCCTTACAGTAGACTTTAACTCCCACTTAATTTGAAACATTAAATGATTTTGTGTTTGATATTCACACTGTGAACAGAGCCAGTTCCCAACTACTCATGTTAAATGTCCTTTCCTATATTTGTGACAACACTGGACATTGCTGTGGTAATCCCTGTGTCTCAGTGTGTGCTGTTCAAAGTGATCACAGGAAGGCTCTGTCTTCTGTGGGCCACACTGAGAATATCTGCCCCAAACTAAGAAATGGCTCTGGAGAGAACTGAAGTCTTCTCTACATTACATTCTTTGAGTGCGCTCACTAATATTTCACTTTTATGCATTATGTATACAAGATGCTCCTTCTTGAAAGGTGCTCAGCTGCTTTTCTTTCCATCACCAACACACACACATGGATGTGCACAAACAAATGCCAAACTTCCCCTCCTGTCTTTCCAGTATTTTTCGAAAGAACACTATTTAGTGTAGACTTTATTGAGTGTTTCTATCTATTCACATTCGAGCCATCAACCGAGTTTTCTTTAAATTTGAATCTTGTAATACAACAGACATGAAGAACTTACCTTCTGTGGGCTGTAGAGATGAGGGTGAAATAGTTCTGCTCCTTAGACACTGGTAGTGACACAAATAGCATAGATAAAGCTCAAAACACCTCCAATCCCTTCATACCCCTCCCCATTACTCTGCACAGGTGCTGCCCTCTGGTGACCACATTTAAAATGGCAGCTACCAATAGGGTCAAACTTTTTTTCCAACCCAGGTCATGCCTAGAAGCCAAAGCAGAAAAAGTCAGTGTCATGGGAATGCGGGGCTCCTGGTTGAAAAGTCAATAAGCTTTTCAGGATGGTGAAGGCAGAGTATTAAACCTACCAGCAGCCCTTAGTGACTGCACAGAGTGTAAACCCAAGAAACTATTCTCCTGAGAAGGGCAAATGAATGTGTTTATCCTCCAAGTCAACTTCACACCAAACTCAAGTCATAAAATCCCTACAGACTTACTACTAATGTCATGCTTAATAATTTGAACTACAGGCTTTCTTGCTAGAAATGATCAAAAGGGCAAGTTTTCTAAATGGCTCATAGATAAATGGTCTTTGGAGGGTGGAAGTAAATGCCTACTAATGTTGATACTTTTCAGACAATGACATTAGTGACACCAGTGACACCAGGCAAAAGATCAGCTTCAAGGATGGGCAGTTTATGCAAAGCATTGCATCCACATCTGTGACCATTCAGGGATCTGCCACACAGTCTGGCCCATGCCGGACGCACCGTCCAGAGTAAAAGACATGTTGTTGTGCTTCTACCTCCAGTGAGTTAATGTTAGAAGAAGGAAAGGTGCTTTATGAACCCTCTGGTTTGACCTAATAAGAGAATGACAATTGGAATTCTAGGCTTCAGGGCAAGGCCATGCCTTCTACATCAATACTGCAATAACTCCTGACTGGCTTTTAACTCCCAGAGGAGTCAGATTGTCTAAATATGGGCTGTAATGTCACAAGGTAGCCAGACCTCCTCAGATTTGGTTTCTATTGAATGCACGGAAGTTTAGGTCAAGTAGAAAAAGCAGCGTCCATCACAAATAGAAGCGATAGATGTGGATTAGTCAAGGGCAGGTGGCCCAGGCCTTTAGCACCTACTGCTTCAGCAAGGGGCCTGTCACGTAGCTTTCACCATGGAATCACAGGAAGTTCACTGTCACTTTCAACAAAGAAGTCAACATCTCCACTCTGAGTTCATTCTGGCCCTGAATTCCCCCTCCCAACCACGCATACCATCTGGCTCTCCCCAGGTACCTAGTTAACCTACTAACACACAAATCCCCTAAAACATGGCTAACTTGTTGACTCAGTTGAGGCATGTTTTATAATATGGGATTGAGTTTTAGATATTCTCAGCTCTCCGAGGCCATGTGGAATCAGTAGCCCTCAGACCACACTTTGAGAGCCTGCTCCATATGTATCCACTGCTTCAGAATACAGACTGGACACCATTGACCTTCAATCTTATCTTCATTCTCAAGCCTGCTCTCCATTCCCCACCTTTGCCAGGCTCCATTGCAACCTCTTTGCTAGTATGACTACCACATCCTCCAACTTCCTTTTTTATTAAAATTTCCATATTCATGGTTTCCCCAATCTTACAATCTTTAATCGCTCTTCAGAATCCTAGTCCCCAACAGAATGCTCCTCTCATCTCTCCCTTGATTCTTATTGTATGTCTCTTTTTCATAATATTTGTTCCCTAGTACATGTGTTTTTCCCTCTTATACTAATCTTAGAGCACTAATCTAAGTCTTTAAAACTTTATTCTTTCTCCCGAACCTGTGTCTCTCCCCACATACCTATCCTAGTCTGGGAGAATGACTCCCCCTCTCTTAACTGCACCAGCTTCAGTGACCCCTCCCTCATTACTTAGGTCAGCCCCTTACTTGTATGCCTCAGCCCCATTCTGAACTTCCTTAATTAACAAAACCTTCCTCCATTACCTTCTTATGTCCTCTTTAATCCATACGATACCTAATATCCAAAACTCATATGCTTTATACTTTCCCATCAGGACTCTGAGAAGATCCTATTTCCTTCTGACCCACCCTGTATGTACACCTTTGCCTACCCACAATGCACCTCTGACCAGAGTATTCACTCAAATGCCTCAGAGGACACAAGTAGGATTAAAAAGCAGATCAGAAAAGAGATTTATTTCCCATTTCCCAAGTTCTGATTGTAGACACTAAAGGTAGAGGTGTGGACTTTGGAAACACAAGAGAGAAATCAAAGAAAAAGACACTGATTTGAGTCCAGAGTTCCAGGTCATTGGAGGCACAAAACAGAGTCTCCCAGTGCAGGCCTGAAGTCACAGGGACTCCCGTGTTTACTAGACTTAAGGATGTTCATGTCAGAATAGTATTCAAACCTCCATAATCTTTTTCATGAAGGTGAGTGAAATGTATGTACAATGCAAACACTGCTGATGGGTAGGCCACTGCAGAGGTGCAGAGATTCACAGCTGCCCTTTCTATCAGATTCTGAGACAAAGGCCACTTCAAAGCAAACTCATCCTGAGAGAAATCTGGGCAGTCAGGTCATCTTTGGCTGTGGGCACCAGTTCAGAAGGAAGGCATGACAACTGAAAACAGTTACTTCAAAAATTGCAGCCGCATTTTTTAAAACTAGAAGATTTGAAAATAAGGTAAAGATGGTCACTGTAAGTGAGATGAAAAGATCTGCTAATTACAAGAAGATGATGTCAGAGAGAAAGATGCATCACAGAAGTTTAAAGAAGCAAGAGAGACCTTATTAAACACCATGTGCCGGTATAGTGAGCCAGAATGCAACACCCTTGAAAGATAAGGCTGAGAAGAGAAAGACTCAAAGACAACTCTGTTTCCTATTTGGCTTTACAGGAGAGAAATGTAAAGTAAACCATTTCATAAAATCTTCCCAGTATGTCTTTTCACCTCATGGTTTTAAAAGTCCTCACACAAGTTAGGTTTCTACCCTCCCAGAGAGATGAGACACAGACACCGGGAAGATTAAATTTAAAGTCACAGGCATATTCCCTTGTGACAGATACACTGTGAATCGTAACACTGGCAGGAAGATTTTAAGGAGACTCATGTGCACTTCAAATGGTAAATAAAAGAATCAGCAATTACAAATTGCAGTTCTATTTCTGAAGAAAATGCTCTAAAAATATGGAGGTCAGAGGCCTGCAGTCTGGAAGAACCTGTGTAAATGTCAGTGACTCTGAGGAACAGGAAGGCCTCTGGGTCATAACAAAACTGCTTTCTGCACAGTGGAGGGAAACACAACTACATCTCTTTCAGCCAAGACCCAGTTTTCATCTACATCAGTTATTGCAATTTATAAACAGGTGCAAAACAGCAGAGGGTCCCTGAACAGAGCCAGAATCTGATCTCCCAGAAGGCTGTGCTTCTGGAGATTTCCATTTAAACATTATGTATTTCTCTACAGTAACATTTCCTCTCATCAAATGTATTCCCTAAGGAAGAAGTGTGTACTTGAAACTACAACATGGCTGGAGTCACATGGTTTGACCTCATTAGTTACCTAAGTACAGAGGAACTGACTTTCACTGCTTGGTTTGCTCTGATGAAGGTTTTTCTACAGAACACATGGTGGAAGTTTTGTGACTTGAGGTGAAAGAGCTTCTCCCTCACACTTCACGTGCAGTCTTTCCAGCTTTGAGTGATGTACTCTTCTCCAGGAGGTACCAAAGGACCAAGAGATCAAACTTAGCTTCACAAACTATGGGTTTATTCCTAATTCCATGGGCATAGGTCTGAACTAGGACATTTGAGCTAAAGTCCTGGCTTCATTACCAAAGTTTCCATTTACATCTTATTAATAAAAAGAACAGAAATCTACTAAACTTATTCAAATAATTTTTCTTGTTGTTGTTGTTGTTTTATTGTTTTTCAAGTACAGTTGTCTGCTTTTCCCACAATGATTAGCACTCTCTGTTCCACCGCAGCCATCCCCACCTTACTCTCCTGATCCCATGCTCTCTTGGTTTTGTTCATGTGTCCTTTATGATTATTCCTGAAAAATCTTTGCTCTTCTCCCCATTATCCCCTCATTTCTTCCCTCTGGTTATTGTCAGTTTGTTTTTAATTTTAATGTCGCTGGTTATATTTTGCTTGCTTGCTTGTTTTTTTGATTAGATTCCACTTAAAGGTGGGATCATATGGTATTTGTCTTTTACTGCCTGGCTTATTTCACTTAGCATAATGCTCTCCAGTTCCATCCATGCCATCTCAAAGGTAGGAGCTCCTTCTTTCATTCTGCTGCATAGCATTCCATTGTGTAAATGTACCATAGTTTTTTGATCCACTCACAAATAATTTTATTAACATATAAATAACAATATTGGAGACTTTAGAAATCTTTTGAAAGATATCTAAGAGAAAGACTAAGATCAGTACTGCCACCCACACGAGTGTCCTCTTTTCCATTCCCAATGCATACTACAGTGTCTAGGTGCCCTCCACATGTTTACATGAAGAAGGACAGAGCTCATATTCTATGAGCTCCTCACCTGCTACCACTATATCACAGGACCACTGCTCATCCTCTGAAGGACACAATGTCACCTCCACTGTGGATGTGGTACAAATGACACCAACCCAAGATGAGAGTTGTCTGAAATATGACCTTAATTCAACAATAATGACAACATCTGCTCATATGTTTGAGTGTTTATTGATTCAATTGAAATCTTTTAAGAACTATTCACCTTCAAAAAATCTATTATAATGCTGCAAAATATTTTATTTAGAATTCAATAACATATAGGAGGAAAGAAGGGTCACTCATATTTCACATGCAGCTCTACAGGCCAACTTGCAGTAGACCTGATGGGGTTGGAGACATCACACCAGTAAATCCCAGCATCATCCCTCTTCACAGGGTCTATAGTGAGGGTTCGGTGGTCTGTGGATACCTTCGTGCGCTCATTGAGCTGCAGATTCATGCCATAGAACAACCAGTGGATGTAGAGTGCATTTGTGTTGCAGGTGAAGACCACAGAATCCTTATTCTCTGTAACTGTAGTATTGCTGGCTGTGAGGGAGACCACTAACTCAGGTTCTGTCAAAAAACAGGGAATGTGACTGATTAAGAATAGGCTTGAGACCTAGAGCCATGCTACTTACTCAGATCTCAGCAACTCACAGAGCACAGTGAGCTACGTATTGGCCACAAGAGTATGTTCTCAACATTTGCAGAAGGATGATTGTCTAAGTTCAGGTGAAATTACTTAAGGAGACAGCCGCTCCACTCTGACCCAACATAACCCCAGGGTGATTCCATTCATATTCCTTTAGTCATCTCTGTTAGCAGCTAACAAAACCCCTTCCCAGCCCATGGGTGTGTCCTATAACCTCATCATCAGATAGAATTTTTCTCTCATGAGCTTTTATTGATCTTTTCCTAGGAGTTCTTCTTTTCACAAAACATCAGGTCCCATTCCTTATGTCAACTTTTATCCATGTTGTGAAAGGCAGGCTTACTACCATGTCCATTTTTGGAGCCAAGGAAGTTTACAGTAAGCAGAAAAGCATTTAGCTTTTGTTAAATATTTTACTAGGCAGTAAAGACTTTTCAATAGAAAAAAGACAGTCTTTTCAACAAATGGGTTGCACAGGGATATCCGTATGCAGACAAGTGACATGGGTCATTGTCTGACACCACACACAAAAATTCAGTCAAAGAGATCAAATTCTAAAGGTTAGACCCCAAATTATAAAATGCTTAGAAAAGTATAGGGAGAAGAATTATGACACTGATGTGGCAATGATTTTATGAATATGACACTAAGAAGAAAGGTAAAAATAGACAATTTGGATTTTGTCAAAATGAAAATGCTTTATTCATCAAAAAAAATGTTTAAAAGTGGCCTATGAAATGGGAGCAAATATTTTGCAAATCATATGGAAAATAAAAGGTTAATGTCTAGAATATACAAAAAGACTTCTACAACTCAACAGCAAGCACAAAACCACATGCAAACTTACTTAAAAATGAACAAAACACTTCAATAGATATTTCTCCAGAGAATATATGCAACAGGCCAAAAGTCACAAAAAAATGCTCAATACCACTTCTATTCACAAAAATGAAAGTCAAAACTCTCCAGGCTGAATTCCTTGCTGGTGATGTTGGGTGTGGTTAACTTTGCTCTGCAGATAAAAGAATAAAACTTGCCCTGTGTAGTATCTTTCCTTTCCTCAAAAGCTTCTTCTACCAGAGTTGGTACCTCTCACATCTCAGTCAACTTGAGTCTTTGAAAGAACCTAGGATGTCTGTGCATCACTAGAAAATACATGGGAATCAGGGTCCTGAGATAATGTATGGCCTCCAGCTATATGTCTGGGGGAAAGTACAGCCTTTCTCAGATGAACTTTAAGTACCAGTGTTTGGTTATAGAAAGACATAAGATCGAGAGTCAGATATACTCCTGTAATTCTGGTTCTTCACAGACCACCTGACTGTCTGGTTGACAAGAAGTGTTTCCTTTCAGCTGCACAGACTTCTATCACCCAGCTGATGTGTGTTTCTTAGAGGTATCATTTCCCAGGACATTCTAGAGACTGCAGTTTGTGCAATATTAACACATAGAGAGAAGGGGCAGATGGAAGTTAAGTTGACTACTCAGGCCTCTGGGCCAAGAGATGGGTCAGGCATTTTTAATGTGAGTGTGAACCAAATTAGTCAGTGAGCCAAATGGGTCAGTGAGCCAAAAAATTATAGAGCAAAGTCAAAGAAGTGATTTAAGAAAAAGAAAAAAAGTTAGGCAGAAGTTGCTTAAGGCAGCAGAATCAAGTGCTCTGCCCTTGACCATTAATGTCATTCTTTCCCCCCACTGAGGGCAGGTAAAAACTGGTGCAAATGCAATACAAGTGTATTATAGCAAGTGGTGTCATGGACTTATGGAAAGTCTGGCCCTTATGGGCATTATGTGTCAGGTGGCTGTGAGATAGGAATTTGAAAAAAAGGTTAACATTTTTCTGTATGTGACAATTATTATATATATGTCCAGGACCTAAAAACAATTGCAAAAAAGACTATTTTATTAGAGAAAGAAACTGATCTGAGATGATGGTCTAGGTTCTTGGAGGCAGAGAAAGCCTGTCCCTCTTGTCAATAATTGAAAGGATTCTGTATCCAGGTTCCAAAGTCTGAAGAAATTTTGGGTCATTCATTCCTTCCTATTTCATCAAAAGCAACTGCATATTTGTTACATGTTGGTCCCTGAGTTTGTATCAGGAATAGAGTGGGGAGTGAGAAGGCAAACTCCTTCCTTTATATCTGCTGGGTGTGACTCCATCAACACAAGAAGCAAATAAGTAAGTGATGTGAAGTCCAGTGCAGGGAGGTATGGATAGGCCACGTGAGGGGGTGGGGTGTGCAGTGATTCTGACTGTTACGGCACATAATTTGGTTCTAGAGTAAAAATACATTATTTCTCTTTTTATTTCACTACACAGGCCAAAATGTACTCCTATGGGGTGAGTATGTCTAGGACAAAAGGATCTGCACCAATTCATTGGTTAAAAAATCCAAAGCCACACTCATAGGGTCTCTAATGTTGAGGAATTAAATGTGAAGCCACACACACACCTTGACAGACTCTGATCAACTATTCATGGTCTAGGTGACTCTGCTTTAGTGACTGTATCTACTGGTGCATCAGTTAATTCTCAAGGAATATTTGGCTGCTGAGTTGTGGAGAAGCCTTTCCACAACTGTACAAAAAATTGTACAGCATTTATAGTATCTGACCTTAACCAAGGAGAGAAGACCTATTCAAATAAGGGGCATCTCTTATTGATCAACTCCAAGAGAGAATCCCCTGAGCTGATCCCTAAAGAATAAGTAGTTTCCAGGAGCATCTCTTTTTCTCAGTTTCTTTCTGGGGATGCTGACCTTCTTCTGAACCTTTCTAAGACCACCCCGGCAGGACAGTAGGTTATACACAAGAAAATTGTCTAACTGTGCTCTCCACACACAGACTCAGGTGAGACCAAACTTCATTTTTGCCAAGATGTGGCTCTTGGGCCTGAGTCCTGACTGGTGACCAGATCAGGTTCTTTGTGTCGGGCACCCATTAAACTGTTTCACACTCAGCCTTTTCCAGGAGCCCAAACACAACTTGGCACAGGCCTGCCATTGTTCCCCGGGTTCAAGATCCCTGGGATAAGGCAGTGGAGAGGAAATTCTGAGCTGAGCTCTGTAAGGATTTCAAGGGGATTCTCAGAACATGCTTTGACCTAGCACATCAAAGTCATTCTCAAGGTCAAGATCATAAGCAGGTGGTCAGGGGGTTGAACTGAGATTGGACTCTCTCTGCAGTGTAACTTCCATCACAATGATCCTTCTTCTACATTGACTGTCCACAGGGGAGCAATTTGGGAAGGGAACTGATACCTTAGGAAATCTGTCTACACAAATGCAACCTGAAACAAAATGTGGAGAGGAATGAAAGCAGAATTCAGGGATGTCTGTCCTGTGTGTGAAGTAGAATCCATCCCACTCAACACCCAGTATTCAGAAGGAAATCACTCACCATATACAATAAGGCGCCCAAATCCAATTTCTTTTATTACATCTGTAACGTAGACCACCACGGTGTACATTCCTGCATCATTCATGGTGACATTGTCTATCAGCAAGGATCCATCAGCGTTTATGCTCTCTCGTCCCCTGTATGCAGGACCTTTTATATCATATGTTGAGAATGTGAAAAGAGATGCAATCATATGCTTTCTGCTTGTGCCTTCTCCCCTGTACCATACGAAGGCTAGAACTTCAGGAGGCGTATTGCGGAGAGGTAGCAGCGCAGTGTCCCCTTCAGCAGTATCGGTGGACACAATAGCGAGTTGAGCTGCTGTGGGTTGGCACCAGAAGTTGAAGAGTGAGACTAGGAAATAAGAAGAATAAAAAAGATCTATGTTTGCATGTATACATTCTGATGGAAAGATAAGGCCCTGAACGCTGAATAGGTTTCTTTATTTTTCAGCTTTGCTCTACAGGTGAGTGTGTGTCTCCTATGGTCAAGGTCCAGAGCATGTCCCCTATTATTTCAGCAACTCTGAAACTGTTACTTTTTCCGTTTCAAACAGTCTTCTCTAGGTGTTTTCTTACTCACCTCCTCATTTTCCCAGAATCCTTCTTGCAATCAGGGGCATCTTTGGAAGACACTTTGCTGACTGCCAATCTAAAGATCCTCTCCCTTCACTTCCTTTCCCCATGGGTCTTGTGCATACCTCACATAATATCTAAATCTTTTCTTTTCCCTCTCTCCTCCTGAATATGGGCTAAATTAAAGCAGAGTCTTGTCGGATATTGTACCTCCAGCACCATCAACAGGCTGCAAGTACATGGCTTTAAATGAATGAGCAAACCCAGGGTTTTACCTTGTGGGTGTATTTGACCATTTCTGAAGTCAGTAGTAAGGACAATGCCGAGCACCCCTTGTTATGTTTTTTTTTTTTTGGTTTGTTTTTCCTGACATAAATCATTATTGTTATTATTATCAGTTTTTATCATTAATACTTAATGATGAATAACAGGAAAAGAAAAACAATTGAGGTTTTCCTGCCTCCTACCAGTTCCAGTTTATGAGATTTTTCTTTTTCTGACCCCCTTCTCAATCCTATTCTGCTCCCTGTCCTTCACCCTCAGGTCCAAATGGAAGCCTCCCCTCTTTTCTCAGAGCACTGGTCTTTTCAGCAGATCCCAGCCAGTCTCTGCTGGATCCTTAGTCTACCCCAAGGAATTGTCTCCTACTTACCAGCCACCAGAAACCCTTGCCAGTGGACAAGTCTTCTGTGGGTAGAGACTGAAGGGGACCTCATGGTGTATGTTGTCTGCTCTGTGACTGCCTCTTTGAGAGAAGCCTGAGGGTCTATAAGGCTCACAGGCACCTCTGTCCAGAATGGTGCAATCTGTGGTGTGTCTTACCTGTGTGCTGAGCTTTATTCTGGGACATGTTTACTATTCTTGTCATGTGAGCTGGGGGCAGGGTCTCTGCACAGGACCTCCCACTCTCTGCCCTCATTCTGCCACCTAAGTCCCTACTTACTAGTACAGCTCCCCTGAATTTTGGTTCCCTCGGAATCCCTGAGGTTTCTCGACACTCAGGCATATATGCATATAAATACACACACAAACACACACTCTTATGCCATGTTTGGAAAGCACTGGACTGGGTTGTCTGGATTTCAGACATTCCCAAGAACTTCATGTCAGTAGCACATTAGCCTTTTCCAAAGGAAAGTCTATCACATTTAACTTCTTCCTTCAGAGCAGGTGTTAAGAGAAAAACAAGAGCAAGCTAAGTCAGAAAAACCTGTCACAAGGATACCCACCCTGCTGTGCATCAGATCACCTGTGAAACTTAGTGAATATTACAATGCCCAGGTGACACCTTAAAAATGCAAATTCAGCAGCTGTCTAGCTAATGTGGGTGTCCATTCAAAATGAGATGTCTTGATGTGAAGGTTGAACTATTTCTCCTGTTCTCCTGTCCATAGGGAAAGTCTCCAGATTCTGTTAAATTGCAGATTCTGAAGGGGAGGTAGTGGGTCAGAGACTCTGCACCTGACAAGCTCTCAGGAGAAGGTGTTCTTACTGGCCTGAAGGGTACACTTGCAATAACAAGACTGATGGGGGCTCATTTATCCCTGAGAGGACGACCCACTCATGCCAACACTGATCACAACAGTGCTGTGTCTTGGTCTGGGATCTGTCAGCACAACACAGAGAGCCCTGGGTGTCCTCAAAATATGGGGATTATTTCTGTTTGTGACACAGAAGACCAGGTGGGAATCCAGTCTTCTTCATGTACTCAAATGCTCTGAGAAGGTTTTATTCCCTCCCAAAAGGAAGGTCACAGAGATGATACCGGGGAAAGAAATTTCAATGTGGGTGACACCTGCAGAGGGAAACTGTCTTCTATGTGAGGTTGTCACTAGGCTGGATTTTGCTTCCAGGGACAAAGATTCAAAGTCAGAAGTCTCAGTAGGACCTGCAGTGTTTGGGTGTAAAGTAGGAGGTGTCGTGTCTTTCCAGGAAGAAAGGACTGTGAGGAAAGATCAGGAGGTGCCTATGGGATTCCTGGTCCACCAAGGAGTTTCATGTCTGTTTATTAGACATGTCTTTGTGCTTCTGGCTGTAGGACAACCTGATTTCTGCCTGAGAAGCTTACTTGTGGTCACCAGACTTGCCCATGGATGACACCAGGCACAGTGTAGAAAGCAGCACAGAAAGCCCTGAGGGAGGAGGTGCTCCCAGGCCCTGTCAAAGTAAGAAACTTTCAAACCTGAAAGCAATGCAATGAATTTATCTGAGCAAAACTGACCTCATATTCCCAGGAAAAAGTACTCAAATCCTCTAAAGAAAGGCAGTTTTGCAGCTTATTTTATATATTGTAATCAAAGTACAAAGTGAAAATATTGCACAGAATCCACTAGGAAGTGATAGATATATAAGAGGGGGAACTCCAGAATTGGAAAAAAGGCAAATGGGACAAACATACTTTTTACATCGATGGGTTCAGGATTACTACTTGTTACATGGTAGAGAGAAGGTGTTCAGAGGACCAGATAACATAACAGGTTATGCGTTATCATATAGTTGCTCCAGATTCTGTGTCTTTGAATGGTCCAGCAAAAGAAAACATTCTGATCTGTCAAAGTTATCCTATCCAAGATGCATTAAAATAAAATATCAGGGCTCACTGAAGCAAAGATGGAGGTTTCCTACGGAAAATATAGGCCTGGGATGCTGAAACTTGCTATCACCTGCTCAGATAGAAATTTCTGATCAGAATATCCTGAAAAGCTTGTCAGGACTTCCATGTGGCCCCCTAAGCTTCTCAGGGTTGCTGCACAACCCCTTTCTGTTAACTGTCTCTAGAAGTAGCAGGTGGGAGAGAGCATTCAAGAGGGGGGCCCAAGAAAAGCTTATTGAAGCAGGAGATGAAAATCAAGCTTCTCCATCTTAACCAAACCCAGGTTCCTTTATGTCCTGTGTGTCTCAATGTTGTCCCCTATAGGACAGAAGTAGAACTGCAGCCAATGTCAGATGCTGCAAAGGGACCCTGATCAGTGCAGGGTGAGCCCAGTGAAAAGGTAGGCATTATTGAGAGTACTGTGAGTCCAGTGTCAGGAGAACTGTCCCACCAGGGGGATGTGCTGTTTCAGACAGAGTTCTCTGTTTTCAAATGTTCAAAGAAAGATCCTGGTGAAGGTTCTCCTAAGCTATTGGAGAGGTTGATGGCCTGGAGGGTAGATCCTAAAAATTTCCTGTGTGGACATTTTGTGGGCAAAATATCCTCCCTGTCTTCCCACAGAGCCTAGGAGCTGGAGCATCTCCATGTGAATACTCAACCAGGGGCCCTGTGTGTTGTTTGTTAGGAGGAGAGAGGTTCTTGTAGAACCTTCAGCCCCTCTGAGATGGAAGCGACCACAGAGTCTGGGTTCTCCTGTCCCATTCTGCACAGGAAGTTCCCCTTGTTCCCCAGAACATCATGACATAGACAAATGTCTTCAGAAACAACAGGCAGGTGCCACACAAACAGGAATTTTGGGAATGAAAAGTCTTCCCTGATGACTTACAAGGTCAGTGTATGTTCTTTCCTCCCCTTTCAGTAACTCTTTCAGGGGCAGAGGATCATGACTTTCTGTCAGGTTATGCATCTGTTAGAACAGGAACAACACAGGTCCTGGGTGATGAGACATAAATCACAAGGTGGGCCTGTGGAGGTATGTGACATTGAAGGAATAAAATGCATTCCACCCCTCACTGTTAGTAGATTCCTTTCATTCCTCCTGAACATATGAGAAGTAAAAGTCTGAGCCTAGGATGTTTCCAAGGAGGCAGTGGCCCCCTCTCATGCTGACACAAGTGCCTTTGTGTCTATAAGAAACCTAACTTCACTGCAAGTTTCATGCAGAGTGACAGGCTTCCACTGTGCAGTCTCCCTTATTGATTTAATGTGTGTTTACAGAGCATCTGTAATGCATCAGGCTCTTGGCTGGGCCCTGGAAACTCCAAAGAGAACAAGACAAGTGTGGGTGCTGTGCTCATTGAGTTTACCTTGTAACAGTGACCAGATCTCAGATAAATCATGAGTCTAAGGAATTAACCATAAACAAGTGAAGAATCATGAAAGAAAACTCCTGGAGCATTTACAACACATACTGGAGTCTCAGCTGGTCTGAGGATCACAGCCAGCACTTCTAAGAAAGACTCTTGGCCGAGACCTAAAGAATCAGTGGTCATTTTGTACTTGAAAAACAGGGGGTGTTAAAAAAATTGCCTGCACGTGACTAACCTTTGGTGGGCTGACACTTGACTTATTGGAGGAGTGGACGCAATCCAGGTGGGGATCTTGAAGAGCTAGGGAGACTGGAATGATTGATACTGGTGAGGTTGGTCCCTGCTGGGCTGTGGGTGCTGGTGATGTGGGGAGATCATCAATGCCCAGAAAGGCTCCAGCTTGCAGAGTAATTCTGCTGCCTCCTGCTGGACACACAGAAAAATGGGCAAGAAAATAGCATGTTAATATTTGGTTTTGTACTTTCCATTTAACTTATATTTTAGGCTATATGTAATTTATGTATTGATAATTTTAATATATTTATTGACTTGTATTTGAATAGCATAAGCTCAATTTATTGAAAGTATGCAATTTATGAAGTGTTTTAAGATGCATGCACTGGAGGTTTTGTACAATGAAAATAAAGGCCATGCCCCTTACTATTAAAGTCTTCTCATGTCCTCTTGCAATCTCCCTTTTCTTCACCTCTGCACCACCTTTTTTAGTGTTAGGGAAACTCTCAAAGGCTGTTTTCTTATTGTAAATTATTTGCATTTTATGCAATTTTCAAAATTTTATCATAAAGTATATAAATTTAGGCTGAGGCTGTCTTCCTGGTGCACCACAATTATTTCGATGTAGTTCTTTCTTTTTATTCTCTCATTATATCTCATTCCTAGAATGCATTAATTTTTTTCTATTCGCCCCTTTATGGACATTTGTGTTGTCTCTGATTAGGGACTATTAGATTAAACCTGCTGTGAACATAAATGTAGAACAACCTTTAACACAAGCAGCATTGCTTGTAATACCATGATGAGCTAGATGAATGGAAGGTAGGGAGTTGGCACTGGAAGTTCACTTTCAAGGTTGCACAGCCATAGCTCACCTGGAAGTAGAGAAACACCTGCTTCTTCACATAAAACTGTGTCTGCCACAGCCCACCATCAGTCAACACAGTAGCAGAAATAAAGACTCTATCTCCCTTCCAGCCTCCAAATGACACACAAGGGCATCTTAGAGGCTAAATTTAATTCTCATCTGGATTGTCAATCTCTAGGAGTAGGGGAAAAGTTATGTTTAAAATTCCCTCTAATATAAAAGGAAACCTAAAAAATTAGGCGTATTGTAAATTGTGCTGCTATGAAAGATAAATGCCATATGATCTCACCTATAAGTAGAACCTCATCAACAAAACAAAAAAGCAAGAAATATATAACCAGTGATACTGAAATTAAGAACAAACTGACAGTAGACAGAGGGGAGTTGGGGGTGGATAATATTAGGAAGGAAAGGGAGATAGGGTTTTCAGGAACATCTATAGAGGGCACTTGGACAAAATCAAAGCAGAGTAGGATCAAGTGTGGGAATTGGGGATGGCTGGGGGAGACAATGACAATTGTACTTGAACAACAACAAATAAAAGTAAAAAAAAAAAAGGTAAGCATACATGCCAATAGAAAATAGACAGGATGGATGAATCTACTTGCAGGCTGTGCAATTCTGGGATTCACCCCACCCAAAAAGCCTCAACTCTCTCATTTGATATCATAGAAACATCTTTGACCTTCTTTCTTGGATTTTAGAAAGAGCATCTATAATGTTTGAAATTTTCTAAGTGATGAGGGTGATAAGAGTGTCTTTTGTTGTGATGAGACAACCCTTGGAAGGTCTCTGGATAGTTGCAGAGTGAGGGCAGGTCACCAGAAAGACCAAGTTCTAACAAAAAGCTTGGAATTTCCCCTCTAGGCATAAGAGATGTTTCAACCTGAAGAATATTTTTGTGAGTCTACTTAAACCAAACATAATGATGATTGAGGGGAAGAAAAATCTCAATGGATTGAGATAATGCTCTGAAGAATGGCAATTCTGCACCATATTTTATACAGTGCTGTGACATCCAGGGGCCTAAGGGGTTATGTGATATTTATTAGCAATAGATCAGAGAAGTGGGAGAAAGGAAAATCCAGACATCTCTGTGATTGGATAAAAAGTAGAACCAATAGATACATACATTTGTTAACTTAGTTGGTATAGGAAAGTCAGCAGTTAAGAATTAGCACACAAACAGCCCTGGCTGGTGTAGCTCAGTGAATTGAGCACAGGCCTAGGAACTAAAGGATCATCAGTTCCATTCCCAGTCAGGTCACATGCCTGGGTTGCAGGCCTGGTCCTCAGTGAGAGGCAAACACAAGTTGATATTTCTCTTCTTCTCTTTCACCTTCCTTTCTCCTCTCTCTAAAAATAAATAAATAAAATCTTTTAAAAAATAAAGAATTAACTCAATAAAAATAGCAATGAAAAGATATGTGGTCTCTGATCTCTGCTTTGGTGCAGGGAGGAGTCTGAGAAAAAAGAAAATTACCCTGACATTTTAAAGGTAAGTTGTGGTAGAGGAAAAAGATAATAAACACCCTCATCCAAGGTAAAGATTGACCTTTGTCCGGAAAGATACCAGCCTAGGACATGACTACCTACCATGACTTGCTTTGGGTTAAGAGTTTTAATTTCAGACCATCCTCTGCGGTTACTTAGTTTTATGTGTTGTAAGTCCCACCATGCAGGCCTTGTCTGAGCTTGTCACATTTAATATGTGTCCCCTTTTTTGTCCACACTGCTTTGGTTATGAATCAGCCAAAACAATGCTTTGGTGACTGATGTTTCAGTTAAACAATATTTTCTCAAGTGCCAGGAAGGGCATCTTAGGAGGTCTTAGTGGCAGTGTTTGTCTTGCTGAAGGATAAACCATTGGTGATGCAACAAGACCTTCATCTTGGGTGGAAGTCAAAGCTTCTGAGAAGAGAAAAGCAGGTAAATGGGGGGCAGTTCACCCTCAGACCTTTATTAGAAAAACCCTCTGGATCAATTTGTATCTATAAGCTGTCATGAACTGTGTGTTGCTGTCTCATTTCTCTGTGTTTTGCATCCTGAATTACATTTACTTATAGTTTCAGGGCACACTATGCACCAAACCACATTTAACAGTCTGACCATGAGATGGAATCTTATTTGCTACGACCTACCTATTATTATTAATTGTTCATTTTTCATCTGATATCTGTAAGTTGTACACTTGGAAGCTGCCACCATAAGGTTTATTTGGGGCCAGGCTGTGAGAACACAATGTAAATTACAATTACAGTCTGGAAGTTCCACAGGTGAGGACGACAGTAAGAGTTTCATAAGTACCTTTCCTCTGTTTCAGGATTATATATGGAGGGCTGTGTTTTATAGCCACTTTAGTTCCCATCTGTATTAATACAGTTAGTAGTCCTTGCTGCATTCAGGTTAAGGACATTTACATAATTTTGTTCTAGCATTTACTTTTAAATGTTTTCCTCAGTATTTTTATTCCAGTAACCATGTGCCAGTTTCCTTGATCTTAGTTTGTCTCTTTTTACTTACTCAGAAATAAACAACTTATTAGAAGAAACTACATAATTTTTACCTCTTAAAACACACCCATCCCTTCTTTTTGCAGTTGCATTACTTTTCAATTTCAAAATGTTACCAGAAATGGGGCCTGGCCCCAGGGCAGTTTTTCCAAAGGTTAACCAGTGGTGCATGTATTCTTGACCTTGTGCAGGAAGAATTCCCCAAAATAAGCCCAGGTAATTTTGAGGACAAGTTTATTAAAGTGGGGGTCAGGTGGGGGACAGTGAAACAAGGTTAGGCCTGGAATAAAAGGAGCAGCAGAAGAGAGACTGGAAGGATGGGGCTGCTGTGGCTCTCTTACAACACTATGGGAAAGACAGGAGACTAGGAGGGGCTGCTCTCACCTTACTGCAGATTCACAGAAAAGGAGACTGTGGAAAGTTTCTGGGGGGTTTGCCTAGGGTGAGCTGCTGCTTCCCATTGCTCCCCTGGTTGCAAGTTTTATTTGGGACCCCTCAGAGATTAGAAAAAAGAATTACTACAAAAATCAGTTGATATGGCTCCAAAAGGGTGCACACTGGATTCTTTTTCTTGAAGAGTTTTATTCCTTTCCAAAGGTAAAAATTTTAGGTGAGGTCTCAGGAAAGATCTCAATACAATATTCATCTTTTTTTCCCCAGATGTGCCCTTTCAGGGCTGTGCTCCACTAATTGGTCAGTACAAGGGCAGAAGGTCTAAGTCAAATGACCAGCTGTATGCCAGGTGTGAAAAGAACACCCCAAAACCAAGGTCTAGCACATATTTTGTTCACTGCCAAGCACCCAGGTCTTTTCACCCTGGTGGCCTTTGCATCTGACTGTAAACTGCTCTCCCAGTTTGTTTGGCCATCTTTCTCAATTTCCCCATTTCACTTTTCAATGAATATTCCTAGACTCTTACTAAGCTGACTCAAAAGAAAAACCATGAAAAGAGCATTTTTGATAATATAAAAGTCATTGTATACACCTTAGAAATTATTAACAGTTTTTCTATATACACACTGTTTAAGAAAAGCCCAAAAAGAAAGTATAATTCTTATTATGACTAATGTTGGCAAACAGGTAAATGCATTAAAACTTTTAACACTGCTCACTAATTTATCAATTTCTAAATTTATTGTTGAATATTGATGAAAATATTGCTGTGTGGTATATCTGAGATGTTCACTACCTATGTTCTCCTCTAGGACCTTTATAGTGTTGTGACTGTTTTTAAGTCTTTTATCCACCTTGAATCTATTTTCGTGTATGTTGTAAGTTGGTGAACAGGTTTCATATTTTTTTCATGTTGCTGTGCAGATCTCTCAACACCATTTGTTGAAGAGGTTAGTATTACTCCATTTTATACTTTTGCTCACTTTGTCAAATATTAATGGACCATAGAGACTTTGGTTTATTTCTGGGCTCTCTATTCTGTTCCATTGGTCTATGTGTCTGTTCTTATGCCAGTACCAGACTATTTTGATTACAGTGGCCTTGTAATATAGTTTTGTATCAGGTATTTGATCCCTTCTACTTTGCTTTTCTCTCTCCACATTGCTGAGGCTATTTTGGGTAGTTTATGCTTCCATGTAAATTTTTGAAACGTTTGTTCTTTATGAAATATGTCATTGTTTTTTTAATAGTGTTTGTGTTGAATCTATAAATTGCTTTGGGTATTATGGGTATTTAGATGGTGTTAATTCTTCCAATCCATGAACACCATATATGCTTCTATTTATGTGTTTCTTTCTTAATTTCTTTCTTCAGTGCTGTGTAGTTTTCTGAAACTAGGTCTTTTACCTCCTTGGTAAGATTTATTCCTAGATATTTTAGTTTTTGTGATTATAGTAATGGGAATGTTTTCCTGTTTTCTGTTTCTGATATTTCATTGATGGTATAATGCCTTTGCTTTCTGAATATTGACTTTGAATCCTACTGTTTTGCAAAATTCACTTATTAAATCATGTAGTTTTTTGGTGGAATCTAGACCATTTTCTATGTACATGAGCATGTGCCATGCAAACAGTGACAGCTTTACTTCCTCCTTTCCAATGTGAATGCTTTTTATTTCTTTTTCATGTGTGATCACTGTGGCTAGGACTTCCAACACTACTTAGAATAGAATTGGTGAAAGCAGACATCCTTGTCTTGTTCCTGATCTTAGAAGGAAAGCTTTCAGTTTTAGTGCATTGATTATGATGTTGCTGTTGTTTCTCATATACGGCTTTATCAAGTTGAGGTATCCTCCCTCTACTCCCAGTTTACTCAGTGTTTTTCTCAGAAGTGGGTACTGTACCCTATCAAATGCTTTTTCCACAACTAGGTATAAGATCCTGAGATTTTTTTCTTTTCTTTTCTTTGTGTTGTATTATGTTTATTGATTTCTACATATTATACCATCCTTGCACATGTCCCTAATTTTAATTAGCATTTTCGGAGCTGTTACTGACAGAAAAACTCCAGTCCCATTTCTATGGTTGAGAAGTTGGAATCAGAAAGTATCTCAGAGGGGTGCTTGCTCAGTTTCTGTGTAACTCAATAATTTTATGTTTAACTTAACATAGTTACAAAAATGTATAGAGCATAAACACCCATAAAAGGTCCTAATGTGACTTTTAATGGGTTTATAAGAGCCCCAGCATTCATTGTAACTGTGTGATATTGCTATTTCTTGGTCATTAAGAAATATTGTGCATAGGTGTCCATGAGGCATTTTGATTGTTCATTGCTTGTTCATTTGTAGATTCTGTAAATGTGTATTGAACTCATACTGTAAACCTACCAGGCACTGTCTGAGGCACTGGCATGAAAGGCAGTAGTGCATGAAAGACACAAACTGGACGTGATTGCTAATGTCTACGTATTTACTTGACCACTGATATTTAAAAGGCACTTCAGGATGCCTTAAGATTTTTAATCCCAACCAAGTAATTGACCTCAATGTGACTCTCCAGTAATTTTCTGAAACCCTTTGTATTTTCACAACACCTCTCTTCTTCTTACCATGCACATTAAACTCTTCAGAAATCTCTTTAACTCTAGGTGCTCAGAACAAATCCAGAAACTGTAACTTCTTTTCATGCTGGTCCAACCATTCTTACCTGTCACCAGGATGATGAACTTGTCTTACTATTGCTTGCAACCCAGCAGCCTCACAAATCCTGGTTAATTTGGAGGCTAAAATATAATAAAATTGTCCCTCCCACCTTCTAAATATTTTTGGCTTGCCTAACCATCAAAATTACACTCAGTTTAGAAGAAAGAAATAAAGTTTTTGTCATGCGATCATGCATAATTCACATATGCATAAACATTGCTGTGACTGTAAGGAAACATTGGGTACATAAAAATTTTTTGAAAAAGGAGGAAAAGGGAAAATGGAGTCTTATATTTTAGAAGTCAGAGAGTGCTTTACAGGTCATTGAGAAGAACAGATACAAATGGCAAGAAAAATTTGGGGGCAACTGAGAATCAGGGGGACAGAGTGGGTAGCTAGACAACAGGTGCCTTCCCAAAGCCCTCTCATGTACCACACAAGGTCAATTAGCCTAAAGTGAATTCTCCTGAAGCACATTCCCTGTCTTAATCTCTTAGCAGAAATGTAGAGAGGGTCAACAGCACTTTTCTGTGTTTTATTTTTTAACAAATAGCTTCAAATCAATATACTAAAACCAAAATTGGTGGGATGGGAAAATGTTGGTTATTTTCAATAAACACAGATTACTCACATCTCTTTTTTTGTTCTTTCCACCTTCCAGTGGCTCCCCACTTCACTCAGAGTAAAGTCAAGGTTCTGGCTGATGGCTTCTTTATTTCTGACTTCATTTGCTCTCATCTTTTCATCTCTCTGCTCCAGTCAGTTCACATCCTCTGTGCTGAGCCAACATATTAGAATTGAACAAAGGCAATCACCCCAAGTATGCCTGAGTTATTCTAACATACTGTCATACAATATTGTTGTCACTGTTTTTTAGATTATTGTGTGACTCCTTCACTGCCAAGTCTGGTCTATGAGGTCTGAGATTTTGTCTATTTTCTTTGTAGTGATCAGAAGACTGTCGAGGAGATGGTGAGCACAGTGTTGGTGTCCTTTGATAAATGAGTAGAAAAATTACAAATGTGTTACAAATTACAAATTATAATGTTTAAGAGGGTAAAATATGGACCATTATGATCTCACATAATTTGACCTAGGGAAAAGACCAGTTGAAACTTTTTTTCTTTTTTAAAAATATATTTTGTTGATTATGCCATTACAGTTGTCCCATTTCCCCCTTCATTCCTCTCCACTCTGCACACCCCCTCCCACCCACACTCCCCCCTTTAGTTCATGTCCATGTGTCATAAGTTCTTTAGCTTCTACATTTCCCACACTACTCTTGCACTCCCCGTCTATTTTCTTCCCACCTTCTATGCTACTTATTCTCTGTACCTTCTCCCCCTCCTTCTCCCACTTCCTTGTTGCTAACCTTCCACATGATCTCCATTTCTGTGGCTCTACTCCTGTTTTAGGTGACCGCTTAGTCTGCTTTTGTTTTAGGTGCGGATGTTAATAACTGTGAGTTCGCTGTCCTTTTATTCATATTTTTTTATCTTTTTTCTTATATAAGTCTTTTTAACATTTCATATGATAAGGGCTTGGTGATGATGAACTCCTTGAACTTGATCTTATCTGAGAAGTGCTTTCTCTGCCCTTCCATTCTAAATGAAAGCTTTGCTGGATAGAGCAGTCTTGGATGTAGGTCCTTGCTTTTCATGACTTGGAAATACTTCTTTCCAGCCCCTTCTTGCCTGTAAGGTCTCTTTTGAGAAATCAGCTGACAGTCTGATGGGAAC
>PVKM010010355.1:0-35073 GCA_004027735.1 Carollia perspicillata
AAGAATGTTCTGTGGTATACATGCATGCGTCCCTTCCCCCTCCTCTAAATTCATATGCTGAAATCTAATGCCCAATATGACAGCACTAGGAGGTGAGGCATTTAGGAGATGACTAGGTCACAGGACAGAGCCCTCATGAGCAGGATTCATGCCTGTGCAAAAGAGGCCCAAGAAAGCTCTCTTACACCTTCTTTTATTTTGTGAGGACACAGCAGAAGGTATTGTCTATGAACCAGAAATTAGGCCCTCACAGGTCACCAAACCTGCTGGTGCCTTGATCTTGGACTTTCCAGCCTCCAGAATTTCATAATTTCATAAATACATTTCTGTTGTTTAGAAGCTACCAAGTCTCTGAAAGTTTGTTATAGCATCCTGAATAGACTAAGACAGGATAAATGTATTTACCATTAAAATTTGTTATAAACACTAAGTTGGAAGAAAGAATGTGGCCAGAGAGGGAGCAGACATTCATATGGAGGGGACAAGAGTCAGGGAGCATAGAAATGTGTTTTGTTTGTCTCCAGCCTTAACCAGTAGACATGAGCATTCAGTTCTCCAGGCAGATGTACCTGGATGTAAATGGGTACAGCCTTGTGGCAGACAGCAGGGAGGCATGAAATAAAATATGGGGGTACTTAGGTCTTTGTTACATTGATGCATCAAAAAATTATGGTTTCATAGGTACCAAGTTTCAGTTTTGGATGTTGAAAAAGTTCTGGGTATGAATAGTGATGATGGTTGCAAAACAATGTGAACGCACTTCATACCACTAAACTGTACACTTAAAATAATTAAAATGATAAATGTTATGTTATGTGTATTTTACCAAAATTAAATAGATAAATTATGAGTCTGGAACTCAGATGTTAAATCTTCATGCCATGGCTGACATACCCCCTGCCTGCCACTACTTTTCCCCAGCCCCAAACTGTGTGAAGGCAGTGAGCTCCAAGTTCTGGGTTCCTCCAACCTCACTTGCTCTCAGAATCTGCTTCGGCCACAAGGGGTGTCTCTGCAAGGAACAGAGAAGTGCCGTGGAGGGGACACAACTCCTTGTTTCTCCGTGACTCTTTGATCTGGTGTGTATTTGCTCTGCTTGCCAGCAGCAGTGAGGGCAGACCAACTGAAAGGAGGCTTGGCTGAGTCCCAACACATCGCTCTCACCAGTTCGTTCACCCAGACCTGCCTTTGTAGTCTGGCATAGCTCAGTCCTCTCCTAGCTTCAAGACAGGATGATCAAAATAATCTAACTCACTCTTTTTTGCTCTTACCGTATATAGCTGGACTTTATATAGTAGTTATGCAGAATTTATATATCATACAGAATTATATATCAGACAAAATAAAAAGACTGCTCCTCTTTTATAGGTCTCATTATAAATCAATACTTTGGCAATCGGATTTAAACATTGGTCTTGTCGGGGAGAGACTTGAACTTTCGAACGTGCCTGTCGTCTGGCGTTTCCGGGCATCAGGACAGAGGACCAGGCCGAGGTCTCTGTGAGGGTCCGCCCTGCCGCTAGCCAGCTTCCCTAGCGGCCATCCTTCCTCTTTCACCGGGACACCTTCCAGTCATCCTTCTTTGTCTTGTCCACTTCACACTGTCATCAAATGCTTTGTTGAAGTTTGGACATACCGTGTCTCTTAAGTTTCTGTAAACATTTAAAGTAGCTAAATGCTTCCCTGTAATCTTTCATTCTTCTTTGGTTCCAGTTATTTTTCCTAACATTTTTTTCTTCCCATTGGTAACATTTCCAACAGTCTTACAGGTAGGTGAGACCAATTGGCTAATTTTGTCCAGTGAAATGAGAATGTAAATAAAACGGGACACTGATGTTCTGAGGCGTTTACACACTGTTGTGCCGCTCTACCTCCTCACCTTTGTGTCAGAGAAAACCAAGGTCTGGGTCCTGAAGAAACGGTGGGAGTGAAGCTTCCTGCTGACCTACCTTGGGCATATAATGCTGTCACGTCATTTTGTTTCCCCAGTTTAGCCAAACCTATCCTGACTGATAATCCTGTTGCTCAGGAAGTTTCTCTTCTAAAGGAACCATTGTCGCATACTACGTTAACATACACACCTGAAAGAATCTCTATCTTATTTTATGAACAATAATATACAAGGCGATGGTTTACCCAGGAGAGATTCTGGAGTCAAAATGCTGGTGTTGAATTTGGGTGACACCATTTACTAGCTGTGTGATCCTGGGCAAGTGAATAACTTCTCTGAGCTTATTAAAATGAGGATGAGAAGAGTGCCTACCTCTGAAGGAAGCTGTGAGAATCAAATGAGTTCAAATACTTGGAGTGGTGCTGGGCACAGAGTGAATGTTGGGTAGGTATTTGCTATGATTACTGCATATAACAGGACCTTCATGAATCTCACTGTGATTAAAGTGTGAAGCATTTTGATAATCTGATATATCTGAGTGTTTTTATAAATGAATATATATTTTTTAATTCTGATCATGGGTGCTTAATTTTATTTACCCCCCTAAAAATATTAAGCCTAATATTTTAGCCTAATATTAAAAATATTAAGCCTAATCATGAAGCAGCTTATAAATAATTTCAAAAAAGACAGACTCCCTCTTCCTTAGAGATAATGAACAGCTGCTGCACATCTGTCGTCCGTTTTGAAGTTTCTGTATGTCTAGCGACTCCACACAATAAACGATTTTCTCTCTGACTCTGGTTTGTGCTAGACAATGTTATGGTCAGTCTATTGAGCTTGTGCATGGACATACATTTTAAGTAAACATGATTTCATTATGACTTTAAAGGCTGATTTGGTTTATAATTTAATTTCTCTTATTTTTTCAAAAGGTACATAGCCAAAAGCCAGCATCGTATTAGTAAGAGTTGAATTTTCAATTCTATACCTCCCTTATGAAAGGACTAATGAGAAAACATAGCCTCATTGTTTTTTAGTCGTCGGATACTGTATTCCAGTTAAATCAAAGGTATGGTCCTAATTTAGGTCTATTGAGTTGTTTTTACAGAAGTTATCTGCTATGCAAAGTATATGTTAGAAGCACAAATTAAAAGAAAACTTCTACAATGTTTATAGGATATTATATTTCTCTTTTTCAAAATATCTTTCTGTTCTGTAAATTATAGTCAAATATAATTATTTTGAATCTGAATGTTTTTACTTCTGAGGGTAAAATAAGGTGACCACAACTGCCATGAAGGCTTAGGTTTTAATAATGGAAATAAATTGGAAACAATACTTTTAAAATAAAAATACACAGTTAATTTCCCATGGAAAAGGGCTAAACATTTAGGTAATTTAGCTCCAATAAAAGCCAAAGAAGTGTCTCCCCAGTTTTTACTATCCAACACTAAAATACTATTTTTCATAAATTAGACACTCGGCCAATGTGTTTTCCCAGATAAAGTCTACAGAGTGATCACTCTGTCCTCTCCACACATGGCGAGTCCTGGGAGAACAGGGAGCTTCATGAGAAATTGGCATTCATATTCACTGAGGAAAGCAGCCGAGCGTGAATGTCAGAAACTTCTGCCATAGGCCCAGTGACCATTATAGTATGATCTGCAAGTGGGAAGTGGTGGCAGGAAAGGGAAGAGGACAACTCAGATGCCAATGAATAGTAGCAGAATTTCTGGTTGGTTTCCTTCCAAAACTAGTCTTCATAAATTAGCTCATTTTAATATATCAATTGCACTTGGAAATGTGAGGGTAATACTAATCAGCTGCTGTCCACAATTCTTGACATTTGGATCTCAACAAACTCTTCAACTTTGCTTTTGCAAACTCATGAAAAGCTAAATTACCATAAAAAAATAACTTTGTCCTCACTATGTCTTCCATACACAAAATTCTTCAAAAATAGATCTTCAAAATTATCAGTATTTAATAAATTCATCAGTTTTCTTTTTATTTCTTAAAGTTTCAAAGTTCGTCTTTAACAACTGTTTTGTGATTTGTTTTTCTTGCTTGTACCAAGATCTGAACACTTTTTCAAAAAATATCTCAAGTATAGGTTATACCTGACAAATTTTCTATAAAATCATGTCTGTCATTGAATGAAACCAAGTGGCAAAATTAAGTAAGCAAAGATGGGAATCTGTCACATAGGTGTCTTATTCCTGATTCTTTCATGTTATATATCTTTGATAAAACACAAGGGTTTTTGTTGACAGTCAGAGGTCAGTTCCTCTAGATACGTCTGTAAACCGGAATTATCCATGCCCTTAAATGCCTGTGTTGGGAGTTGGAGAAGACAAGATACACTTATTGAAGGCCTACTATATACATTCACTATAGTTTACCCATGTAATTTTATCTCATCCTATTAACTACTGAGAGATATTAATATTCTCCTCTTACAGATGAAGAAATTGATAGCTGGAAAGTTGAAGTAGCTTTCTGGAATTTGGGCTCATTTTGGTGTGAATCAAAAGCACTTTTCACTGCACCATGCTCTGGGAGCTTTACTGCTTCATACATATCCATCTTATGTTCTCCCTCAACTACATGGAACTACCAGAATATTTATAATACAAGTATAATACAACCAGCTAATAAATTGGAGTGGGGAATACCAAAAAGACTTGTGTGAGCAAAAAGTTATCTACACCTTGTATCAGTGTGTTTGACCTTCGAGGTGGTAGAGTGCAGTCCAGAAAGCAAGTTGTAGAGTTAGATATCCCTGGGGTAACACCCCTGCTCTGCCATTTACTGTTCAGCTTACTGATTTAGACAAAATACTTCATTCAGTTATCTCAGTGCAACAAGAACGATAAAACAAAGTTAAATGAAATGACAAGAATTGGTGTTTATATTACATAATGACTACTAAGGCAGAGGGCACCGAATGATCAGAACCAGCTTAAACCAGCAGCGGAACCCTATCAGTGTGCAGGGACTACTTTTCTCACTGTGCCAGCAGGTTGTCTGCCTCTTTGCCATTGGGGACAGTGTGCAAAGTCAGAGGCACAGTCAGCGTTGAGACAGGTAACAGTTGAAGAATGCGGTGATTGCAGCCTAAAGAGTTGAAGAGGAGACATGGTTGGAAGATACGTTGTTCCATTTTACACTCCCAAATGGTAAGTTTAACATAGCCATAAATGTATCATTCTCATTTTCTGGTGTACGCTGGGTAAAAATAGATTTTATGTGTGTTTTTCTTTTCTTCTCTTCTTCTCCATGTCCCCCCATTCACAATACAGACCAGGCAAAGGGCCTGGGCTGAGGTGTATATGAGGTGGGTTTACTCTACCTCCTCTTTCTGTACAGGCAGAGTAAGAATACAGCCTGTGGTAAGCACCTGGAGGCCTATGTGTTTGTTTTGAAGTGGCTGTTAGTTGGATACAAGAGGATGCATCTTCATAGGCATTATGAGTACAGTGATTTATCAATGAAGATTTAATACGGGTAGAGAAGAGGAGCACGTATATATTTGCTTACCGTACTATCAGTGCACATCAAGACTCTGCACATTGGACTGAGTGAAAGTCAGCCCAAATTAGCATGTAAGCTCCATTCTCCTGATCTAATCTCACATGATTCTGTGAAAGAATGCTATTCTAGTTAGCTGGATCTGCTCACCAGGACAGCCCACTGGAACCAGGCTGGCTACCAGGCTCTGGAATGATTCTAATGGAGTGTGTTGCAAGGCTCCTTAGGGCATCAGCTTAACAAGGGATTGAGGGTCAGAGAGTGCTTCAAATGGAAAAAACAAGAATCAGGGCTCATAGGTCCTAATCAGAGTTTGCAATATCCTGCTTTGGTGGCATTACCAAACCTCATTTGTCCCAAGCCAAAGAGGAGGCCTTAAAAGTGGTCAGAGAAGGCATTCCTGAAGTGCAGGGCTTGGTGTAGGAGGTTCACATGCCTGGGTCTAAGGAAAGTAATGCCCATATAGTTAGTGGAAATAAAAGATGAAGTACTTAGCACACTCCCTACAAACCAGTAAGAACTCAATACATGTTGGTCATCATCACCATCACCACCACAACCACCACCACCATTACAAAAATATTGTACTTTGCATGGGAAATGTTAATAGGGGTTCCAAGAATAAAAGAAGTGATGGCTTTAATAAGCAATTTGGGCTTTAGATTAAAGATGATGGGTTGAATCACTGCAATTATCTCCACTTGTTCCCACTAAAACAAAAGTAAGGGAAAAATTTTTAAAGCATAAGCCCATTAGACAAAGAAAATTGGTAAGAAACCCAAAAACAAAATTTGGGAAGCTATATAGCAGATGGATGAGTGGTTAATGACTTAGGACACTTGAAATGCTGAATCCTAAGTCAAGAGTGGAGGACTCTGAGGAGGAATACAGGTACTACTGCACTCAGAAGTCAGAGGCAACCAACTATCTGTGGAACTGTAAGTGAAGATGGGACTGAATACACAAAGACTGGTTGAAAATGAGATTCCTAGCCCTCCTTACAACTCTATGCAGAAGAGTGACTGGCCGAGCAGGGTACCAACAGTGACCACTACAATGATGAGAAACTAAGGTACAAGTGTGAGACAGGCATTAAGGGCAAGACATTCAGACTAGAGCAGATCCTAAGGTTCTGGGAGGGATGTCTTCAGGAAGATAAAACCAAGGAATGGTTGATGTGTTTGAACATATACAACTGAGGGAGAGTTTGGGGATAAATTAGTGATGAGTGTATAGAGAAACTTGCGAATATAAAACAATATAGGAACTCCAGGAAAAGCTAAAGTTGTACAAGAGAAGAAATTAATAGAGGGTATTATATGGTTCAGCCATAAATAACATTTCTTTTTAAATTTTTTTATTTTAGTTGTTGTTCAAGTACAGTTTTCTGACTTTTACTCTTATCCTAGTTCACCCCCAACAGTGCTCCCCACCTCCCTCCCATTTCCACTCCCCTTAGTTTTTGTTCATGTGTCCTTTATATTTGTTCCTGTGACCCCCTCCCCTTTCCCCCTGAAATTCGCTCCCCTCTCCCCTCTGGTTACTGTCAGCCTGTTTTCTATTTCAGTATCTTTGGTTATACTTTGCTTGCTTGTTTGTTTTGTTGTTTAGGTTCCTGTAAAAGGTGAGATCATATGGAATTTGTCTTTCATAATAATGAACACACTGAGTACGGGCCTAATCAAAATATAAAATAGCTACCAAGAGGATGAGGCAGTGGGATAAAAGAACCCTGCAGGACTGCCCACGGTGAACCCTGCAGTTCTTTCTGGTTACCTGGCAATGGGTCATCTGGGACTAATGCTTCCCTGCCCCCAAGGTCTATCAAGACTTTCTAGGTAGTTGGCATGGAGATGCAAAGTGTTGATCTCCACTGGCAGCACCACATTCATTTGGACAAAGCCCCATTGTCAAATCTCCCTTCTAAAGCCCCCAGACAAAAAAGGTAATGGGCAATGGAGTTGTCTCTCTCCAGAGCACATCCTTTGTGTGCCTGGCAATGCCTGGCCCCAGCACACCTCTTGAGGTGATGCCAAGAGCCTGGGATCTCTGTGTGTCCTGCTGGTCCTTCCACCTGTGAGTGACAGCCTGCATTATTTGATACTTGTGGCTCTGCCTGAGCCCTTTTCTTAACACTTCCATTGTCAAACTCAATAGATAATATCTAAAACCAAAAAACCAAAAACCAAGGTGTCGTTTACGGTTGTTTAGAGATACTGAGATAGATACCAACAGAATCAGTCATGCCTCTTGAGAAACAGGAAAAGGGAAAATTGTGGGAGAGAGTCCTCTTTTTCATAACAAGCATTGTAAAACTATGTGTACATATAACTTTCATAAAGATAAAATATTTTAAGATGGTCAAACAAGACTTTACTCCTGTACTTCTCAAATATTTACTAAGTTGAAAATTTCTAAGAGCAAAGTAAGTTAAGCAACATTTCCAAAACTTATTTGGCCTTAGAACTTTTAAATTGATTACTTCAATCACTTATTAACATCTTCAAAGGCACAACTTTTGCAATTTGCTAAGTACTGTCTTACAGCAAAATGCACACATTTATAGAAAGAAAAACCTGAAGTCGATAAGGAAGACATTCATCTAACACTTACTGAGTGACCATTCTTGTCATGAGCTTTGTGCTAGATGTCCTTGATCAGCTGTCCTTTGTGCTAGATGTGCTTGATCAAATTTGATGCTTTAATTTTGATTCAATCTCATAACTCATTCATTCAAGAAAAATTCAGTGAATATCTATGTGCCAGAAAACTTCTATAGGAAAACTGGACAAGATGCATATGGTCCTAGAGATTCACAGCACTCAAGAAGAGGAAAATGGATTTGGGCAATATGACCAATGATATTGCATCTCATTTATGGGATTCATTTCTGTATGTTTGAAAGTGACCTCTACATTGGGTCTTCAGCTATCACATAATTTAGCATAAGCTACCTCAGCCCAGGTGGTATAGAGCACACCAAGGCACATCCACTCATACCCTATCTCTAGGACTGGAGGGATAAAGGGGGCCTTTGCCACTTAGGCCATGTTCTCTTGCTTTAGGTCCTTGAAACCATGAATGCAAAGTAGTGTGAATGAATTCATTCCACTGCAGAAGCCCACCCACAAAGGTAACAAGTTTATACTGAACTCCTGAAGCCTAATGAGAGGCATGGACTCAGAAAACACAAACTAAAATTCTTTCTGCTTTGTTAGATAAAGTGTACTTAGTTATTTTTTACTTATGAATTATGTATGTTCATTTTAGAATGTTTTTAAATCATAGCAAATACCAATTTAAAAAAATCAACTGAAGTCCTTCTCCCCCAAATAGCTGTCTTGATGTATTGTCTTGCAAGATTTTTAAAAAAGCTTTCCCCATATAGACAGTCATCTTAATTTCTAACAACTTAATAGAACAATGGTCTAGTGAGAAGCCACTGGTGGGAAAACCTGCAGGTACACACTGGGCTGATTGTCTAGGCCCTGACACACAATGCACTTGATTTCCAGAGAGCGATGCAGGCTTCTCACACCTGTCACTGCCTTCCGAGAAGCTCTGGACCATTTTATCAGTCTGAGTATCTTCCTTTAAGATGTAAGTACCGTAGAGAAACAAATTACTAAAAAAAAAAAGACAAGAAAATGTGAGTTTTGATTGCTAAAACACACAAAGACACAGACTGCTGGCAGAGAGAGCCTACATTAGAGGTGCGCTTTGCTGCATGGAGAGTGGCTCTTTCCTGGGAGCTAATGGAGTGACGACGGGGCAGAGGCGAGCAGGCATCAGCTGTCTGGCGGGTGGGGGAAGGGCGTGAAGCAATATAGATTCCTCAGCTAGGGGTCACTACACGCCCTTCATATGCTGCTGAAGGGGAAGAACATTCAGCCACTGAAAAAAAACAGCTATGCTGAAAAACACGGCTTTTGATAATAGTTCTTTGGCTTCTCTCTTTTGTTTAATGCTACTAGCATGCTTTTTACTGTTTTGATTTGTGAGAATCTTATTATTGTTACTCAAACTACAAGTCAAAAGTGTTTATACCAGTTCGTGTTAATTTCTCTTCCTTGGCTAAAATAACTGACTAGATTAAAAAATAAATAAATCAGTGTGACTTTTCAAGTTATTTTTTTCATGTTACACATTTACAATGATTATAAATGTCTTGTGCCTTTCTCAAGTTAACATTTTAAAAAATCTCAAATAGTCAGGGGTGGGAATAAAATGATTATTCTGAAAAACTACTTTACCATGTTTTGAAAAATCAGCACTGACTTTGATTTGAGTATTTGCTGGACAAACCATCCCTTCTTGCACTGGTTATAACATTCCACTAATTCTTATCCTTCAAGTGCTTCACTTCTTATATTTTGTACAAAGGTGGGAAGAAAGCCAAGACTGAGAAGGACAAATGATTTTGACTTGGTTACCATAGAGTTGGAAAGCTTCCCCAGGAAAATCTCCTGTGGAGGACTGTGCAGGGGGCCCACAGAAAATACATTCGTTTCTTTGGTCAGCAAATTATACCCTAAATTAGATGAAGCTGGCAGACCTTGAATATAATCCAGCTAATGCAACTGGATTACGGTGCATCCGTTTGAATATGTGCATCCGTTTGAATATAGACATCAATGCCAGGCTTACAATGTAATAGTGGCTTCCATCAATATAGTGTGAAAGGATTGAAGAATCACTTTTGTCTCAGTGGCCCAGCTCCTGAATGCTTGGGCACTTCCTCTGCATGAATTTGGCCCTATACATGGAGAAAACCCAATGACCATCTCTCCAGTGCGGCCTCAGACAACAGGACAAACAAGTGCCTGTACTGCACTTAGCAAGATCTGTTCGCAGAGGTGCTGTTCTGCCATAGACCTGATGAGGCAGCAGTTTCCACGGGGCCCCACAGGCTGCTGGAACGACGTTCACGCCTCTTTCCCACCAGAAGTGGGCTGAGAGTCCCTCCTCAGGGTTGCCAGATAAAATGCAGGACATCTAAATACTTCATGGGATATATTTATATAATACTCAAATAAATAAATAAATTTAAAATAATGCTAAAATAAATAAATACACATATAGATTTTTTAAATCTAAAATTCAAAGTTAACTGGGTGTCCTGTATTGTTCTCACTAAATCTGACAATTTTATTCCTTTAGTAAGGAGAAATGACTTCCCTCTTTGGGTAGAAATTCTCTATTTTCTTGTTTACTGTGGTTAAGGAAGACATGAGGGACATTACATTTTGCTTGTCAGTCTCTGTTCTCCACTTGAAGACTCACTCATTTAGAGGGGGAAAAAACCTAGAAAACCACGGTTTAGTCAGACTAGTCCAGAAGTCTAAGAACACAAAATAATTGTTTTAGTCTGAAGTCCAAGAGTTATATATCCCCAGCATCTACTCCCATCCATGAAACTATTACTAAACATACCAGCCTAATAGCTCATGCAAATGGAAGTTAGGAAGGTTCCATCTTCACTTTGATTTTACTCTTTTGGAAAATAACTTCCCCATGCTTCCATTTTATCTCCACTTCATGCTTCCATTAATGGGGGAAAAGCTACAATATATTAGATAATAGTCTCAGATAGAGTTGTTTTTATTTTAAAAATCTGACCACGGTTGAAAGTGTCAAAGATAGGCAGTCTTAAAGTAAACATGTAATATTATTTATATCGTAAGTATTCTTTCAGAAATTGTTATTACCTTTTTAGGATTAGGTACATTCACAAATGAAAAAGTTGGTTGTTTACATTATCTGAATTGAATAATGCTAGAAACCTTTTCATGTTAAATTATTTTTCTCTCTCTAGATGCTACAATACTTACAAGATCAACATGCAATATTGTTCTTAACTGTTCTCTCTTTAAGTCTCCAAAAAGGAATTATTAAAGATTTACTTTAAAATACATGGCCTTACAGGGAGACTGGACCTCAGACAGCATAAACATTATGAATCTGAATTCAGGTGACTAAACAGGACAGAAAAGGGGTCAGGGAGTAGAACTAAGAAGTGAGGATTAGACCTAACAACAATGCCATTTGCCCCATAAAGCTGCCTAGGGCTGGTCTTGACTCATGCTCTCACTCTACTCCAATGTGTGCCTTAGTTTTAGTTGAGAAATGAGTTGGTTTTATTCAATGAATCACCTTCCCTCCTTCTCTCTGAGTGCGATCCATTCATCCCCGGCACCCCTCTGGCTAGTGCAGGCTGCCAGAGGCCCAAGTTAGAGAGCACAGTAAGGTGCCAAAGGGCTTTCCCTGTTTGCCACTAACTGACTCTGAGACCTTAGGCAAATCACTTAACTTCTCTGGACCTCAGTTTTATCAGTATAAAATGCCAGAGTGGCATTGAATAATCTGTCAATCTTACCAAGAAAGAGAAAAACTTACACCGCTGAGGCCTTATAATTTGTTCAGCAGAGAACATTTATTGTCTCATGCATCACTGCTCTACCCCTTACTAGTCACATATTCTTGGGCAATTTATTTCATCTCTCTTTGCCTGTAGAAACGGGGGAAATAACACTTACTAAATTATGATGTTATGAAAATAAAACGAGGTAACACATGTAAGCACTTAGAAGTCCTGACACAAAATAAATGCTTAATAAATTTTAGCTATTATCATAGTTAATAACACCATTACCCCCATCAAAAATAATTTTATTTTAAAGAAAACATTAAGCTATATCAATGTTCTTGAAATATTGCAAGCTCTAGAGTACATTATTGTTGTAACTGTTCATGAAGCTATAGTTATTGTTGCTTCCTACTAATAATGTTCAACATTAACTTTTAAAAAGTAAAAATGGGTATTATCATCACCAATTGCTCAGAATTTAAAGTGAATGAAGACATTTCTTTTGCATGTATTATAGTCAACAAGCCAGAAAAAGTCATCTTAATTCCCCTCCCAAGTGATTCTCTTCTTTTAATACCTAGCTCAAAAGGCGGTGATCCTTAAGATAGTGAACAAAATATTAAAAAAATCAAATATCGCCCTAGAAGTGATTTTCAAATTAAATTTTGAAGTGCCAAGTCAAAATTTCATCTCTCTAAACTCATTTTTGGTAAAAATATGTATTTTTTAAGGGAATAGATTATAGAGATTTGTGGTATGAACAAGAATTTCAACCAACTGCCTTCCTTCCTTAAATTTCTTTACAAAACAGTTATTCTCTGCTGAAGGACACTTTTTTCTTTCCTATTACCACTCATCTCTAGCACCACATTCTTGAATGGAGCAGTTACTCAAACAATTTCTATTAATGTGAGTTTCCCCAGAAGCATGTTAAAACATTTAAGAATTGTGGTACCAAGCCTGTCTTGTGTCGTAATACATTTTTCATTTGTCTTGTAACTATCTACCTTGATAGTTGCACATGCTTTATTTTATTATATCATCTTTTCTCTTTCCTTTTTGGAATTTGGAAAATGTTAGCTCTGGAAGTGGTTAATGTGATGAAAAACACATTATTAAAAAAAATCCACCTCAATCCAAAGTGATGGCATTGAGTGGAATCCTGTGTATCATGGAACACCTAATGCACACAAGATGTGGAGCGTGTTCCTTGATCAGAACTTTTAAATACTAAGTAGCAATAAATGGGAGAAATAAATCAAGTGCAAAGATAGCTGGGATAATAAACAGAGAAGATGCTTCATACTCACACCCCAGCAAAGCAATGTGAAAAAGTGGTCCTGGCTGTCACGAGCTATTACTGAGTGGAGAACTTCTTTTTAGTCCTTCTAACTTAAAAAAAAAAAAAGACAGGAAAACTGCTGGAGGAAAATAGCCTTCTTTTCTGACTCTCTCAGATTAGTTGTCAGTAAAACAAACTGCTATGTATCATCTGTTTGGTGACAGGAAAAATATATATTGAGATCAAAGATAATCAAGGTACACCTGGTTATTATTTGTAAAGACTTAACAGTAAGTTTTTAATGATTAATTTATCTGCCACATAACGCCTTAATAGATCATGTGGAACATCAAGGGAGGAATGTGGTACTGCATTTCTAAAGCCTCTTTCTATGTCTCTGAATGATAATAGGCATGGAAGCCATCATTAGTCTTGTTAGACGATGGTTCCTTTAGGAATCTCCTATGTGTTACCTTTTAGAGGGAAGGTCAGCGAAGCCACCCCCTGGGACTCCCCTGCAGGATACAACTAACACAAGCATAAACTGTATGGAAATGGCTAAATTATCTTTACTGAGACCTTGGTCTTTCACATCAATCAAGTCCTTCTGAACTAGTAAAACAGATAAGCACCCTGCTGGCAAAAGTGTTACTATCCTTATGCTTGTCATGACTGGCACTACAAATTTAACAATAAACAGGCAGATATTTGTCTTACTTCCTTAAAAAACAAAATAAGTGGGCTGAAAGACATAGAGTTGTGAGGACAATTTGTTCTAATGGGGAGCAGAAGGAAGAAAAGAATTGCTAAGTGGATTCGGTGTCACTGTTTCTCTTAGTCCCTCCTCAGAAGACCCTGAGTCCAGGAATCCAATTGTAACTGCTGTTAGAGCACATGGGGAAGGTAATAGGCAAGCCAAAACAAAGCAAACCGGGACCCCATGGCTGCCATGTGGGAGGGGCGGGCAGATTTATCCACCCTCACGTCTCAGCTTCCTGAGAGTGGAGCCCGTGTCAATGCCTCATCCTGACACCTAACTCATGGGGGAATTATAAGTCATCAATACCAATGACTGTAAAACACTTTGTAAATAAAAATGGCTTAGAAGTTCCAATTAACAACCGAAAGTAACCCTCGGGGATGTACCAGAGAGAAATAACTACAGCCATAAATAAGCAATGGTTGGTTTAGGTTCACCTCCTATTTCAATGCTATTAAAAATGGGTTTCCTTCCCACCTCCTATTTGAAGACCCAGCTATGATTTCTTTTCTTATCTACAGTACAAAGTGTCCTGGCTTATGAGAGGAAGGGTTGAGGAAACACAGGACTGAGATCATTCCCTACTGTTTTAACACGAGTACTCAGGATATATTCCAATCTCCCCTCATGAAAAATAACCGTAGCGATCTGGGATGGTGTAACTGCAGTAGCCAACTGTGTGACCACTACAGCTGTGCAGAAAAGAGGTCTCAGAAGCGAGAGGCCCCAGAAGTTGCTGTAGGGCAGTTTTTAGTGTACTTTCTTGTTTGCCCCTCCAGTACTTTTATGAGTACACACAGTGGGTCACAGGTATGAACCCAGGAAGTGCCCACTGAGCCGGTAGCATTTTCCAGGCATGTGCTGATCACTTCCACTATATCTCACTTGTACCTGTGAAGAAACAGAGGGTTTGAGCTCTCTCTTCGTGTCTCCTTCACTTACCCTGAGAGATGTCAGGCGTTAGATTGTGAGTTGCACTATGGAGAGGCCCACATGGCAAGAAACTGGGAGAGGCCTCTGACCAGTAGCCAGCAAGGAACTAAGGCCCTCTGTCTGACAACCTGTGGGAAACCGAATGCTGCTAACAGCCATGTAAGTGAAGTTGGAGAATGATCTTTTCCTACTCGAGTCTTCAGATGACAGCAGCCCCCCCTGCGCCCTCGACTGCAGCCTTGTGAGGGACCCTGAGCCAGCGCCATCCAGCTAGACTGCACAGGAATCCTTCACATGCAGAAGCTTTGAGATCGTACGTTCTTGTTGTGAATTAAGATTGTCCACAACATGGTGTAGGAGATGAATTCTTCCTCTTCTACCTCGAATGAAGAACCTCACACTCAGCACTAGTTAACCAGCTGTGGGACCTAGTGGTAGATCCATTAGGTAGAAGAGCCATTGCCCCGATCAGGGATGTCTGCCTGGCTTTACTTCATTTATGGACCCTCCCAACACCCCTGTTGTCCACTCACCTCTGTTTGCTCTTCAACACTCGGGAGAATGCTGTGCTCACAGAGAAAAGGTGAAAGGAGAACTGGATATGATGTTAAGCTTGAAAGATGTTACACAGAAAACTACAACTCCAGGAGGAACAAAACAGCTGGTCTCTGAAATCTATGAGACTTCAATCTTTCAGTATGGCAAACAGCGATTGTTTCAATGAAATGGATTCATGTCCAAGGAAAGCTCGGTTTTTTTGGGGGGAACTACAAACAAATGTGCCAAAACAGTGGTTTTGTATATAGATGGTCTTGGTGATACGTCTCAGAGAAATTTATGTGAAGAAGGCTTTGTTAAAAGTTAGAGGCATTTTTAGCTTTACTTTTCAAATGGCTGTTCAAAGATGCGAATCCATTAGGATGTGAAAGCAGAGCCTCTGGCATCAGCGATAGCATCAGCGATAGCATCAGCGATAGCATCAGCCGAGGTTATAAAGGCTCAGCAAGTGGTGAAAAGCGGGAGTGGAGGAGAGATGCTGGTGCCATTCCGGGATACAGCTGTGGAAGTAGAACCGAGCGGTCTGACTGCCTGCCTGAGGCTGAGCGCCCCACAAAAGAGCAGGAAAGAGCAGGAAAGAGCAGTGTCTTGGGTTGGCTCCCACCAAGAGGTTGGGTGCCAGCTGGCTGAGCACAGCTGAAAACTTTTTATCTAGGTGAGTTTAGTAGTGACTTCAATTTTGAGTGCAAGGACTATGTGAATGAACGAGGAGCCTGCTTTCCCTAGTGGCGAACTGTCTAGTGCAATTTGCAATAAGTTATCATGGAAAGTTTTTAGATGACATGCTGCGTATGCTGCATTTAACATTTTACTGGATGTTTTGCCCCACCGAGTGGTAAAAAACACAGAGGCTACAGGTGGAGTTACTTTGTTTATGAAGGTCTTATAGAGCAGTTGAAGTAACTGTAATATCATTTTTTAAAATATATTGTAAAATAATAAAAGGTAGCATAATTTTTTAAGAAAAGAAATAGGCTTTGGGAGCAATTTGACATGACTAAATTAAATTAATAGCCACAGAATATTTCCTATTTGCCAGGCATTATGTTGTGCATTATAAACACTAACTCTTTATCACTCAGAATAGCCTTGCATAACAGGTATTATTATCACCTGCATTTGTAAGATGAAGAAACCCAAACTTAGAGAGGTTGAATAACCTGCCAAGATCACAGCAAATCGAGACTTGAACCCCAGAGTCCATGCTTTTAACACTTCCCAAAGTTAGAACCCAAGCTCTCTGCTCCAAAACTAGTGTCTAGGGTTTTTGCTTGATTCTAACAATTAAGAAAATTAAACAAATAAGACAGGGCAGCACATCCTCAGGTGCTCATATGTCTGAGCGATAACAAGCCAATACTATGGGGTGATGGAGATGGTAGGAATGTGCAAAAACAGTTGGGAAATGTATGTGAGGGAGCATTTAGTTCAGGCAGGGGTCTGTTTATTTTAAGAAGATAATGAGTTTGGTTTCCATTTCCTTACAGAATCTAGTTCTACGTGCCCCTGTTTTATTACAAGCATTCTTATAACCTTTGTACAGCAAATCCATAAGAAGTTGTTTCAAATCAGCCCTGCCTTTAGCTCCTGTGAAGGCTACACAGGATCAGAGCCCTCAGCAGCAACACACAAGTTTCCAGAGTTGGACCAGCCACGAGGGCCAAGTTAGGGGATTCAGCGGCCCCTTTGACATGGTATTAGCCATTAGGCACCGCTAGAGCAGCCTTAGCCGCCTAGTGGGTTTGGACTGGTGCTCAGATCACCCCAGTGGTGCTGATAGGCAGAGACACTGGCTACCCTTTCCCACAGGACTGTGAAGGGAGGGCAGTGCTTTCTCCACCTTGCAGGGCAAATGTCTCCTGCAGCCTATGAGAAAGGCCCACACACCTCAGTGCCAGGAAAGGTGTGCGGGGAAGATGAGTTGGGGGAAAGGGGATGGGATGACTACAGACCTGAGCAGCATTTGCAGCTTCTGCTCTGGCCTTGATTTCCCTCCGCAGAGGTGATTCGCCCCAGGTGAACCTGACCTCCCGGTGCCTCTCAGCCACTGCAGCACTGCAGTGATGTCTGTGGAACCCGCCCTGCCAGACAACTTCCAAGACACAGAGAAACCCCTAAACACACGGCTGTTCACTGACTGCAGGTCTTGTGCCTTTTAAAAGGCATGCCGTAGGGATACAATGAAAGACAATGATGTTTTGGACAAATGACATGGAAACATATTCACTGTGCATCACTTAGTGGGAAAAAAAGAGGTTATGAAATAGCATGAGCAAAATCCAATGTAATAACTGGTTATATTCATATAAAAAGACAGACATATACACAAAGCTATTTACAGTGATTGCAGGTAACTGTCTTCCTTTTACTTATCTATAGTCTCTATAAGGACTAAGTATTATTTATTTAATTTTTTAAAGAGCTATTGTAGGTTTTTCTCAGAAAGTGGGAGATTAAGGAATAAGGTGATGCTGGTAATAGATGTCAGTCTTAGTGATTTTTTTGAAGTACTGATTTGATTGAAATATTTCAGATTGAGGAATAAGGAGAGAAGTATGTTCATGAGTTGGATTTGCTAGCTCTCTCCTGATGGCCAAAGTCAAATGTGAGGTGGTTATTGTCATTCAGCATATCTCCAGAATTCAGATTTTGTAACTTCCCTGCCATTTACCAAATCCAAATAAGGGCATCCCAAAGCAGATCTAAAGGGACATTAATAGATTTTAGGAGAAAAACTGGGTGGCCAAATTAATTTGGGAAATACTGAGCGAAACAATTAAAGAGGCTTCTCTATCACAGAACTTTTTAGGGCCTTCATTATGGCCATATGCATTGTAAATGTCCCCCAAATATGATAGAGTCTGTGAAGCATTTCCAAGCTGCATATTTGTCCATGGATCCTTTTTTTTTTTGTCAAAATATCACATAGAACCAGGGACTAGTATAACACACTTAGGATACTGCTCTTCTAAATAGTATTCTACAAATACCTATAGACACATGCACTGTTTTTCTCAGGAGAATTTTAAAAGATGATTTGGCAAATGTAAACCTATTATTTTTACCAACACACTTTCTAATTTCAAGCACTGTGACATTGGTGAGAACATTAAATCGATTCTGCCGGGTATTCTCACCAGAGCACCAAAGACTTTCAAAGACTTTCATACCAGTAAATGAATGTCTGAACTTCGACCAGAATCTGTGAAATCGCTTCCAAGTAAATGAGACCAGTGTATAAACAAAATAAAAGGTACACCTGTCCTTGCCATTCATTTTCATAATTGCCCTCTATAAATTAACATGAAAAGCTTTATTCATGTTCACATGGTGTGAAAATTGTAAGAAAAACTTCAAATGAATTACCTTTTGAATACAAAGCAATTGAATTTTATCGCGGACAGAAAGGGGAATTTATTTTCATGCTGTAAAACTTCTGGAAATATAGTCCTGAAATATGACTTGGGAAAAGTGGCGCAGGCCCTAGCAGGTCCTCAAGATGTAGAAGAAGCAGACTGTCCGGCCGTGCTGCAATCTGTCGTTACTCTGGGTCATGTTTTCCTCCCCAACTGGGCCTTTGGCGGATCTCAAAGGTAGACTTGACCCGACAATATGACCCTTTTCTCTGAGTTTACTCAGAATTTTCCCCCAGGCTCTGTACAATCTGGTGACTTTTAGAACAAGAAGTTGAGCAATTAAGACAGCTAATCACTAGTTTCCCCTCACAATCTCAAGAGTAGACCTACCAGTTGAACACATCTCAGGATCCATTTGGGGAGGGGTGGGAGGAACTACTGGGACTAAGTCTTATTTTTTCTTGAATGTATCATTTTATTTCATGCTGAAATAAGCTGATTAGTATGTAGAAAAGCAACAGTCCCTTAATTTCCACAAATGTGTTTTGATTTTGTATTCTGGGCTCCAGGTTCCTTCCTGCATACATTTAACCACAGCCCATCCTACCTCGGGTACATTTACTGGGTCAGGGGTTGGTGGTGGTGTTCTTCTTCCTGAAATCTTGCTTACATTTGCATGTAAAAAGAAAGAGCCACTTTTGAGTAATTAGTCATCTGAAATTCTGCACCATGAGGAAAAAAAATTGCTTTTGGATATTTATGGGGAGAAAAATCCATATGGACAATGAATACAGTATTGATGTGTTGGGGAGAAGGGGGGGCATAGGCCGCAGTACTTTGAATTCCATCCAACAATGGTAAAGTCATATTACCACTTTCTCATAAATAGCAGCTACTATTGAAAACAGCACAAAGCTGTTTATTTCACAACTTATATTTCTTATATTACGCTACGATTATAAAAAGCCCCTTCTTTTTGACCTGATATTTTCATGCTATCCTGAAGAAACTTATGATCAATATGTATTGATTTGATCACTAATTGCATTAATTTTGCTTTAGAAATTAGAAAGGCTCTAATGAAAATGTGAAGTCACTTCAAGATAGTGCATTACAGGCAGGCTAATTTAGCCAGACTCTGTGCATCAGATTATTTCATTATGAGCCATCAATTACCATACAAACGAATGAGATAAATAGCCTTTTTTCTGGGCAGATTTACATTTTTGAATTTGTCCATAAATTTCAAGAGCTTAAGTTAATTTATATCTTATGACCATATTTAATATACAAATAGTTCAATCACGAATGCATTATCTGCATAAGCCCTTACTCCAGCCTTTCATATGATGCTTTGCACAAGACTGGCAACACTTTTTAAAAAATGGTTGCTTGTTATGGCATTTAATTTCAAAGAAAAATATGAAATACATATTTTTGTCAAGATCTTTCATACCATCGCATAACATTGGGTGCAATGAAACCAAGAGACTAAAATGTGTAATCTTGTTCAAGATTTTTAAAATCATAAGAATATGAAGTAGTTGAGTTGATTTTAATATTGAGTACAGATGCTAAAATAACATCCCCCAAACAAGAGACCATAGAGCTTTTTAATTCTGTGAGAGTATTTTTGCTCTTCTTAGAAACCTGCCTGTTAAACTGAATTAAATAAAAAGACTTCAGAAAGAGTTCTCTATGATAAAATTCTATCTAGTTTTGTCTGTGGGAACTTGAGTAGTGTGATATTGTGGTACACAGGAAAAACGTGACTGGAGGCAAAAGTGGAGGAAAATTTAAGATGTCTGGAGTTCTGGGGATCTTGAGAAAAATAAGAGCATCAAAATAAAATCAATAAAACATTTTGCAAACCAATATTTGAAAGTTCTCTCAGAATGTGTATCCGCACTAAAGAAAATGAAATAGCTAATGGCAACGGACACTTCATATGGCCCAGTGAAGTTCTGAGGTGGTAATGATAAGGAAGATGCTATCTAAATTTTTTAAAAATATATTTACTGATAAAATCATGGGCACACAGACTTAGCACCTAATTCCAACAGTTATTATTATTGTGCATTTATGAACTTAGAAACTTTAGAAAATAGTCCAAGGGTTGAATTTAGTTTCTCATTCAACATCATGTTCACTGGCATTATAAGACATACGAAGTTATCAAAAAAAATCAGTAACTTGTGAACTTATGCTCTAGGATAAAGTATAGTTCACGAGCAAAGACATTATGAGAGAATGTCAGACATGACAGGCTCACTAGAGATCAGCGAGCCCCTGACACTCGATGCCTTGTCTTGGATTAGCACCTGGAGCCAGTGTGGGCTCTCTGTCCTCACTTCAGATTTACTAAATCCAAACCTGAATTTAATATGATCCCCAGGAGACTTCTGCACACCTTAAAGTTTGAGAACATTGGTCTAGGCTTTCATCATCCTTCTTCCAAAATGGCAACTTAGACAAAAAAAAAGTTTAAGAATGTTTCAAGGTAGCAAAAATGAACCCATAACGTCTCTAAGGCTGAAAGTGATGGTGGTTAAAGTATGATGCTAAGTTAAAGTATGATGCTAAGTAGTAATGCATTAGGTCCACAAGGGTCACAGTTAACTATGTTCGTGGTTGGATGCTGGTTAAACCAGCAGCCGGTTTGGGGACTCACTTGCTATTGTTAGAAGAGCATGTTCAAGAGCATGTTGATAGATTAGCACCTGTGTAGCACCAATCCAGGTGTGATCATTCTGAATTTCCTTACCTCAGAATCATTTCATCAATTCCAGTCTATGAACTACTGCCAGCATCCTACCCTCCACTTTGAGCTACTTTCTATAGAGAAAATTCAAAATAAGGGGGAATAGTTGTATCTTCTATTTACCTAGTTACAGAACAAAGTGTGAAAATCAAATATGACGAAGTTGTCAGTATTTTCCCACATAGAAATGAAAACAAGGGAGGTAATAAGTGGAGGAATTTTTAGTGTAGCTACTATCTACCTACAGCTGAGTATGTGGAAGGCAAGTAAACAGTGGCCCAGTATAGACACAGCTGAGGACACTTAATTAGTGACAATTACAACATTGTTCTAAGCTGCCTGCAACCTTGCTCTTTTCCTTTAGATAAACTCTTTTAAGTAAATACAATGTCAAGAAAATGGACAAGCCCTTTGACTTGCTAGAGAACCATGAAAGTGGTATATTCTTTTATCAAGTGAAACGTGCCTTTTTCAACTGAACTTATTAAGAGAAATTAGACCGAATATTTGCTAAAAAATTTGTACAGCCTACAAGTCACACATATTATTTACATTAATTATTTAATGTTAAATGTGCAACAATTTGTCTTATCTTTTAAAAACTTATACAAATAATTATCACATACCAAATCTTATGGTTAGAGACTTTCAAAGAATACTTACCTACAAATATGTTTTGAGAAGTAGTTTTCCAACTCACTGACATGAAATCAGTTATAAAGCAATAAACAGTTTGGGTGCTTTGCTAATTATCATTTTAAGTGAGGGGTGGTGTCCAGGAAATGTTTTACTAGAGCACTGTGAAATCGATGTACATCACCCTAACACCTGCTGAACTAAGGTCTGCTCACATAGATGTGATCTCATGTAGAGATTTTAACAGGTTATATATGCATTTCCACCTAGGACAGCATTTTTGTCTCACATGAGAAAAGGTGTGTTAAAAAATAACAACAGGCAATGAAAGTTGTGGGCGGGAAAGAGGGTCAAAATAATTTGAAGACAGAATAGTCAGATTTCACAGGCTTTACGAAGAAATTTCAAACATTAGTCAAAGGACTAATTAACGTAACTTTTAAATACAAAAGAATGACAAATATGTATTTTAAGTAAATGTATCAGATAAATAAAACATCGAAGTCATAAATATATTATATCTTTAAAAACGATTTTAAAAACTGTACTTCTTTCATTCTGCCAAACTCTGAAGATTTAAATCAATACAAAGGTTGCTCTCAAATGCAAACTTTGCAGTTTGCATTTTCTGCTTCACAATAGCCAAAAATAAATGTTCAACAAAATTGCAACCAAATGGGTGAAGATATTTGCAAATGATATGTTCTACATCACTAATTATTTAGAAAATGTAAATCAAAACCACATTGAGATGTCATCTCACACTGGATAGAATGGCTATTATGAAAAGGACAAGAAATGGCAAGTGTGTGTGGAGAAAAGGGAACCTGTATGCACTCTTGGTGGGATTAGAAGTGTGTGCAGCCACTGTGGAAAACAGTGTGGAGATTCCTCAAATATTAAGAACAGAAATATCATATGAGCCAGCAATTCCTCTTCTGGGTATTTATTTGAACATACGAAAACACTAATTCAAAATATATATGTACCTCTGTGTTCATTGCAGTATTATATACAATAAACAAGACATGGAAGCAGCTTGAGTGTCCATCGACGGAGGAGTGGATAAAGAAGATGTGGTGTGTGTAAAAAGATGAAATATTGCCATTTGCAACAACCCGAATGGATGTTAAGGGTATTACCTTAACAATATATCAGAGATAAAGGACCAAAACTATACAATTTTATTCATATATAGAATATTAAACAAAAAACAAATGAACTAACAAAACAAAACAAAAACAAATTTACAGAAACAGACAAAGACATGGTGGTTGCCAGACAGGAAGAGGGGTGGGGGAGGGCCAAACAGGTAATGGGGCCAAATACACACGGGTGGGTGAAAGGAAGTTTATAGTTGTGAGCATGCGAAACACAGGGTTTCTTCGTGTATTATGTAGTAATTATTGTATTATTTATTTGTATTACAACTGTAGACCCACTTTCGCCCACCCCTGTATGGTAACGGATAGAAAATTGTCTTTTGATGGTGAGCACAAGATAGAGGACACAGGTATCAAATTGTAAGGTTATATACCAGAAATTTATGTAATGTTATTAACCAATGTTGCCTTAATAAAAATAAATGGAAAAAAGGTTGCAATTCCATGGTTTCCCAATGACATTCCAATAATGCTGTCTTTTAAAGACAAAGACACGTGTGGTTGCTGTTCTGAATTGGGACTGGGATGGGGATGGGGATTCATTTGCTCTGGTCCATTCAGCTCCTCTCACACAGTTCTTTTGAGACCAATGGCAAAAGAAGGGCTCTAGTCATACTGGCCCCTCTGCAAGTTATTCCAGCCGATTCCATTAATCATTCTCAATCAGTCCACAAAAATTCATTAATTCTTATTTTTCCAGCTAAACATATGTTTAGCTGTATGGATTTTTCAATGAAAAATTGTCTCACCATTTATGAAAACACTTAGAAATCTGCACCTGGGTTTCTTTACTATTTTTAAATCTATATAATGCACTGCATTCACTAAGGTTGGCTAAAAGTGTGAACTGAATGGGGAAACTAGGGCGCCAACTTTCTGTGGACATATGCTATCTTTCCCCAAGCTGTCCTCCTGCCACTGTGCCTCTGTTCCCCCCGTCCTTCTCAGCCACCCGTTGAGATACCCCTCAAACTGAGCGGCCGACTAGACCAGCCTCAGGGAGAGGACGGTGCTGCTTGTTCTAAGCTGCCATGGTGCTTTTTATATACATCTAGTTAAGCCTTCAGCATTCCGGAGTTTAATGATGTAATCATTAGAGCTGAGGTATCTCAGCCATCTCTGTCTCTGTGCACCTCACAGCAAGATGTTTTTATTAAATGAATGAAAATGTAAAAGGCATTTCAGATATTGGAATCCCTGTAAATCCAAAGGTGTTCATACTTTAATTTATAGGGGACTTACAAATGAGACCCCATTTTCCTGGTACTAGTGCTCTATGTGGCCAGGTCATTTTATATGACAATAATCAAAGATAATGTAAATGGTTTGAGGCACAGTCCTTAATTAGGCAACTTTGAGCAAGTAATTTAATTGCTTTAAGCCTCATTTTTCTCATTTGTGAAAGGGGGACAAATAACTGTGATTTACTTCATTAAGTTGCATAAAATAATTGAGAAAATATTTGCAAAGCTGAGCATAGTCCATGAAATATAAATTCTTAATAAATAAATCTATTATTATTATTATTAAGTAAAGGTAATCCATAGTTTCTGGTATGCTTTGGAAAAGCTCCAATACCTTTTCTGGGAAACTAGTGCGAACTAGGCACTGCAAGGAATAAGACACTGTCTCAGTCCTCGGTGAGTTTAAAATCTAGTTATTTGATAGGGAAAGTATACAAATAACTGTCTTATAAGGAAGATGGCCAAAGACACTGTGGGACTGACTTATAACACCCACTTCATCAGTCCTGCAGCCAGCAGTGCTCACACGAAACGAGGACCAGGTCTTTTCTTCTCCTTAAACACCTGCGCCAACATAACCCCTGTGTTACCTGTAGGGGGGAGGATGGAGCCTCCTGCCCCTCCAGCTCTCCACCTCCTGCAACAGTAAGTACAGCCACAGCATGGCACAAACACCCTGACCATGTTTTTCTCCTATTTGTTGGCTTTCCCAGAAAATGTGGTGTGTGTAAAATGGATCCGCTTTCATTTTGGCTGTTAGTCATTGTATGTGAGAAAGCAGGAAAGATTTGAACTATTAAAGCAATAAGCATACAAGTTAATTACTTCCCAAACTATGTCCAAGCTTCTTCTATTTAACTTGGCACAGGACTCCAGGTCACAGCAGGCACACACGAGAACTCAAAAATAAATGCTTTGCTGGTGGTGACAACTCCCTTCAGGTCTCACAGAGGAATGGCATTCAGACCCCAGAAAGCCTTTAGGGACTCAGCGTTTATTTTTATGGAACTAGATTTTTAAAATTCAATCAGAGTAGTCATTTAATGAGTTTAGAGAACAACTGAAATGACTTTTAGCTCTAACTTTACCACCCTAATATTATATAAAGAAAGAAAAAAATTCAGCCTTTTAAGGACTGAAGATAGGCCTCCTCCCATCAGTGATTACTTTGAAATTACAATCAATTCACAAGAAAGGGGTTCTCCAAATAAGCCACATTAACTCCTCACTAACAGCACAATCTCACTATCCATGACAGTTTCTTACTCATGAGAAGCACTGAGAGCACCTCCCCCACGACCTGATTCTGCCCTAAGTGACCTGAGGTCTTGCAGCTCAGAAAGGCCCTGAGCCTCTGAAAGTCAGCCTCCTCATCTCCACTCTAGTTGTGGGTGGTGGGCGGGCAGGGGCCGGGGGGGGGGGGGGGGGGGGGGAGGAGGATGACGTGCACGACTCTGCAGCTCCACCACCTGCAGGGCAGAGAAACTTTCCCTCCTCAGTTTGTCTGTTATGTGCCCAATGCTTGCTTGACTTTCTTCCTTCTCTGGCTTAAACCATGGTAAACCCGGGTCTGGCAGGTGACTCTCTAAGGCTCCTAGTGGGCCAGTGTGAGAATTATGGGTTTTCACTTTCCTCACAACCACCAGAGGGAGTGAAAGTGCACAGCAAGTCAACTTTGACAGAATATAGACTGTCTTTAAATGCTATTTCATCAAAATAAACTCTGCTGGGTGTGTCTGGGTGAAGAAATGTGGCATGTGTGATGTATTTCTTTGTTGTCTCTTACTGTTTGTGTTGGGGAGGTCCGACTTTAAAAGCTACAAGAAAGAGATAAGGTCCACCTGTCCACACTGTTCTACCATATAAGGAGAAACCAAAGGGTGCTGTGTTTGTGGGGAACCCCTAGTTTATTATTTCCCATGTTGACATGAATGCAGGTTTAGGGATAACTGACAAGCTACAGATTAACCAGCTGTGTTCTCTGCTGCCCCCTCACCCCTAATGCCAATTCCTCCCTCTGGCTAACTTCTGGTCCTTCTGTTCCCCCACCTCCAGCTCTACTTTCCACGAAACGAATACGATCCTCCATCTCAGAGTGAATGTCCACCCCTTCGAAAGTGGCCTACAGTACACCTAGAATCTACCATCACCTCTCTGAGTCTCCCATTTTATTCCACTGAAGCCCCGCAGGCCTCCTAGCCATTCATCAAACATATCAAGTTTGTCCCATCTCAAGATCTTTACACTTGCTCTCCCTCTGCCCAGTTACACGGCTCACTCCTTCTTCTATTTTTCTCATAAATGTCAACTCCCTTGACTTTCTTATTTTCATTGCAAACCATTCCTTTCTGCTTTCCCTCCTGCTTTATTTTTCTCCATCTGACATACTGTATTGTATGTCTTACAGTTTGTTTGCCATCCTCATAAGCATAGGGATTTCTGTCATTTTGGTCACTGTGATTGGATAAGTGAGTGAGTGAACGAATGAATGACATTTTAAATAGAATTATGCATATACAGCATTCAAAAGAAAGAAAAGTAAGGTTCCTCTAGTGAAAGTGACATTATGTGCACATTGTGGTTCTTTCAGGTTTACCTAAAAATAATTTGCTTTAATCATTAGCTTCGAGGTTCCTAAATTGATTAAAGTTTTAATTATGTGGCTCTGACAGCAAGCATATTTATAACTTTATCATATTGTCACAATTATCAGTTTCTTATTAAGATAGTGTTGTAGTCACTTCCTTCTCCCATGCTGTGTAATGACCTCTCTTGGGGTCTCACATTCCTTTGTGAAAAGGTAACATCAGCTGATACATAGCACTCACTCACGGGCTCTGCATGTCTGGTATGTGTGACCAAATGCCCTTTAATATGTTCCATACTAATATTATATGAATATTAGTGAGTAGTCGAGTATAAATTTCTATGCGGCCTCTCAAGTAAATGTGTACTTAGTTGGTTATGTTTTATGCATATTTAGAATTTGTTTGCATTATCCAGCTTCACATGTATTATTTACCTGGTGGGAATGTTTCGCTTTCTGACACTCTATTTTATCCTATGGATAAATTCACATATGTTTTACAATATGCATAACATTTCCACTAAATCATCCTGATGTCTGGTATATTTATCATTTTTTATGAGGTGCGTATCTACAGCTAGGTATTTACCGAATCACTAGTTTTGTGTTTGGTTGCCTTTTGCCTTTTCTCACTAAACACAAGTGTATGTTTTTAAAAAGAATCTGTGAGAGTCGCCAGAAAGCAAGGAACCTTGACAAAGAAATTTGCAGTGGGCTTTTCCTAAAGAAAAACTTAATGTGTCAAAAATAGATAAAGCACAATTAATTTCTTAGAAGTTTTCTTTGTTTCCTTTCTTAGCTTATAAAAAGGAACCTCTCTTATACAGTGGTCACAATGAAACCTAACTGCATAATCTTCATTATATCATTTGTAATTTTAATTAAAATTATTAAGTGTTTAATTGTTTTCCATTGTCACATTTAAAAATCTGGCTGTTTATTTTTAAAAATTAAGTCTGAAGAACTAAAATTGGGAATATTTTAGAAGCTAAGGGGGTGGATGAATAATTTGGTATATTTTCCTGTTCAATGTCTCATGGGAGTTTAGAAATAATTCTATTTATTTGTCTTTCTTGTTGTAAGGCTAACATACTTGACCTACCATAGGCCATTATATCCAACTAGTTTGCTGGTTTGTTTGCAGACTATTTGATTATGCTCTTAATTTTTTTCATTAAAATCGTTATGAAAGCTAAGTGGCAATTTCATGCTGGAGAAATAAAGCAGTGAAAATCACTATCAAATATCCACCATCTCAACAGAGTACTTAGGATGCCATGCTCCACAGTTTAGCATGTCAGTGCTTCCAACTAATGCAAAAGTCCTTTAATAGGTACTTGGGATAGGAGTTTCCCTATTATGTTCAACCTAAAGGAATGCATGTGATCACTGTTAAAATTGCAGAGACTTTTGTATCTGCTTATAATCCAGAGCAATTTATTTTTGTGGATTTAGAATCTTAAAAAATATATATTTATAAATTCTCTGTCTTAGAAGACAGATGTTTAGGATGTTTTCAATTTTGTTTTGAAAAATTTGTGGCTCACAAGAACTTGCCAAAATAGAGAGGTCCCATGCAAAAATCTTATATAATTATAGTCTTTTAGTTGACTTTTTAAGTAAAGAGACTTTAATGGGCCTGTGCCTTCTGAGCTGGAAAATTATAAAGACACAGACCAAGTTCCACTAAATGTCTCTAAGAACAAGAAACCAAGGGCTATGATTTTTTGGGAAGCCCCAATCTTTTAGCTGTAATGCTTGATATTTCCATCTGGATGACTAACATAGGTCTAATCTACAATTTGACACATTAGCAAAGGAGTATAGCAGAAAGAAACAAGTAGAGATGCTTCCTCTCCAGCTGCCACCACTGATATCTGTTTTCATTACAAAAAACAAAAAGCAGTACTCCTGGAGAAGTATTTGTGAGACCTGTGATTTCTGAGGTTTGTCAAGAACACAAATTTGTGTGTTTCTGGGTTCTTGTCCTTTAGAATGAGCACCCCAGGAACGTGAGGACCAAGTCTGTCACAGATCTGTTCATCACTTAACTACTGTTCTGAATTTTATATACAATTTAAAGCCATATTGAAGCCATATCAGAAAATGCAGATTTTTTTTTAAGTAACTTCTCTTTTTCTTGACTAGGATAGAGGGCATTTTTCTATCTGAAAGGATGAATTCTACCTTGTCTGATGAACTACTGGGAGAAAAATGAAGTCAATTCAAAAGTAACCTTGTCACCCTCTTGTATTTTTTGTCTTTGGTTCTGAGTCCAAAAACCTTTAACCTTTCCATTCTCCTGGAATGAGTTTGGTTTCTTGTCACATGCTGTATGTAATCCCCTGGGTGGCTCACTTCTGGCTTCAGCATCAGGCATGATATCAAAACCTTTTGACTGGCGCAGTTGAAGACAAGGTAACCTCAGGGAACTGTAAATTAAACCCCATTCAACATATATCCGACAGAATGACAAGAGAAATACAGAAAATGCCAAATATTGGCAAGGAGGCAGAGCATCTGGAGCTCTCTTACGTTGCTGATGTGAGTCTAAGTACATACAACCACTCTGGAAACTGGCTTATCTACTAAATCTGAACATCTGCACACCAATGAGTCAGACAGTCTACCCCTAGCTTAATATTCAACAGCAATATGTGTGTGTTTGTGGGTACTTTCAGCAAAAGAAATGTACTAGGATGTTCATAACAGACTATTGAGAATAGCCCACACCCCCTGCTCCAAAAAAGGAAACTATTCAATTGCCTGTCAGCAGCAGAATGAATAAACTGTGGTGTATTCATCAGTGAAACATTGCACAGCAGCAACAGTGAGCAGACACAATACGTGATAAATGTTGATGAATCTCATAAACGTGATGAAGAGTGAAAGACACCAGACACAAAATAAGACATCATGTAAAATTCCACTTACCTAAAGTATAATAACAAGCAAAGCAGGAGAGTGGTTATCCTTGGCGAGGAGGGTTAGTGACAGGAAGGGACCACCAAGAGAGTTTTTGGGGTGCTAGTCATGCTCTGTTTCCTGACCTGGGTAGCAGTTACATAAGGCTGCTCAGTTTGTGAAAGGTCATCTTATACCCTTAGGATTCATGTACTTTCTCTGAAAATATCTCCCTTGAATAAAAAATTAAAAATAAAAAAAGTATAGTCTCCTACCTGCTTACCTGGTTTCCTGCCCTCCTTCAGACTGGAATCTCAGCCTTCTCCTTCTTCTTTGATACTTGGAGCAGGTTCAGCTCAGTGCCTTGGCGCTCTCTTACCAGTTGCTATTTCTCTGTTCATCATGACCATCTGTTGGCCCAAGGAAAGGGCAGGACCATTGGGAAAGTAACAAGGGAGAGAGAGCAGTGACTTTCCTCGCCCACGTGTGAGGGTCTCCCCAGCCCTCCAAAGAGTTCTGCAGAGTAGACAAGGAAAGAGAAAGGTTCTCTTGTGTGTAGGGTTTCAAATAAGATTTGTGAGAATCAGCTTCAAAATGAAATTGTCCTCAGTGAAAGTCACTTAGCCTAGTTAAAAAAAAATAAATAGAATTTTTACTAAAAATTATTTGAAGTCTTCTTAAAATACATCTTTTAACTCTTTAACAATTTCAGCAGTTGTGTCTCTTTTTCCCTTTATTTCTCTATCTCACTTTCAAAATTATATTTTTAAGTCATTTTTTTCATGTATTTTCAGACATAATTTAAGGAGTCTATCATTTTTCTTTAAAAGTAGTAAGTACAGACAAGGACAGTTGAAATTATTTTACCCTTGTGATACAAAACAGTGTGGCTTGTAAAGAATTTTCCAGTGTCATTTGCCTGGGAGATACCCCTCCCCTCCAATTTTTATACCACTTCCTTATCTTTTCTCTGACCTTGACAGCAATGGCCACTGAGACCACATAGCCATTTAATGTTTGTTTATTGAGCACCTACTCAGTGCCAGGCATCATTTTAGGTACTGAGGACAGAGTGGTGACAAAACAAGTAACTGAATGAAACAAACATTGTAATTGGAACTAGTCAAAATAAATAAGTATTGAACAATAAACAAGAACTGTCAGAAAAAAAACGGGATCATGAAGAAAATGAATCAGAACAATACCAAAGAGCATATGGGGGCAGGGAACCAGAGACTCCTTAAAGGGTGCAGAGAGAGGGCCTCCCGCAGGCGCGTGATGTCTGAGCTGAGTCCTAGATGACAAGAAAGAGCATCTGTGAGAAAATTGTATCTGAGAGAGCATGACAAAAAGGCTGCAAAAAACATCAAGTACCCGCTCCTTCAGGCTAGCCATTTTTCCACAAATAGAAATGCTAGAGGATGTTGTCTCGTTGACTCTTTTTCAAGCAAAGAAATTTGCAATTCCATGTTTATATCTATATCTACACCTGTATTTATATAAATCTCTATATATACATGTATGTATGAAAATAAGTGAATAATACTTCTGGCATGCCAACATTTAAACTGGTAAGTTATATTTAAGGAAAGTGTATGAGTGAATAAGAGATTGTAATAAAGTTAAAGTAACCTTATTTGATAAACACTCTGTTCCTCTATTAAAGGAAGAGAAAACCTGTTTTCATTTATAATTATTAGGTACATATTTATAAATACACAGAAGGTTATAAGCTACCCCAGTTCTGTTAACTAAGGAGCACTCTTAAGGAGGGCTATATCTGGGTAGTAATACAAATTTACAAATTGGTAATTTTTACAATTTCCCATTATAAGTGCTAACTAAAATGATCTACATGGGGGCACCTGGTAATCAAAATATATATTCCCTTCTTCAAATGTGAGACATCCATTGGTCTATTGCTCTGAAAGTTTAAATTTTACAATTTATTAAAAATCACTAGCAAATGGATAGATAATGAAGAGAAATGAAGTTTCAAAAAAACATTTTTATTTTTCTGAAAAATACTTCCATTGTCACTATCTAGCAGATTTGATTTTAAAAGTCACATATTTGTCTCTAAGCTTTAAATTAGAGAAAATAAAGTGCCGTTGAATCTGGTGGAATTTCAATGATGACCAGGAGAAGTTTGAAGCCATGAACTAGGGTAAGAAAGGAAGCGAGGGGTGAGTGAAGGTCTCCAGCCAAATGGAAGAAGAAAGAAGCCAACTAGTTGTGACAAATAGAGGAAGGGCTGCTGCTGACCAGCCTGGTGACCTTATTTATTACACGGGGAGGAGAGCTGGCCAAGGACAGGAATAAAGGAAAACTATATCCTCCCTTGGGGACAAGGTATAAAGATCAAGGCTTCTGTGAAGTCGTGCATGTCCTGCGATGATGATGATGGTGATAATGACCACAGCGGTCCCTAGAGTGTGACACCAAAGTGAAGAGGAGGAAAAACATCCCCACCCGGAAATGAGGAGCATGTTGCAGGAGATGGAAAGCCTTCATTTGATTTCAAAGTCTTTTGACAAGAAACCCAAGCCTCTCTCAGATTAGAATTGTCTCCCTACCAGTCACATTCCTTGGGTAGAACAAAAGTTAGGAAATGTCCCTAGGCTTTTCTTCAGGTTCTCTGTGTTGCGAATTGGGGGTGGGGGCTTCTGTGCATTGGCAGCTATGCTCTTCCTGCTGTGAAAGTACGCCACTTTCTTCTCTTAAAAAAAAAAGCAGTGGAGGGAAGAAGAGGGTTTAGGCAAAGGTTATTACCGTAATGCAAAAATTATTCGGAGTAAAAGGAAAGTCTACTCTGGAAGTGTGCTTTTTCATCACTATGCCAGGTGCCAGAGGAAACAGATGTTTGGGTGTTACTCAGTCTTTCGCTCACTTCCCTCTTCATCTTCCTCATCACTTCTCAATCACAAGTTAATTACAGCATTGACTGCACTCTACTGTGGTTTGAATTAATTTTAGTGGCTCTATCAATACATTTGAGTAAATATTCTCTGATATATATCATCTAAAAAAAGACATTCTACAATGCAAAACTTTAAGGACAAGATGAAGAAAGGCATGTGGAATATTTGGGTTGTGGGACTAATGAGATTATTGTGTATTCTTCCAAAAGAAGCTGAAGCATACACATCACAAGATAAGATTTGAGTTTCATTCTTTTTGATGGTTGCTAAAAATATTAAACACTAAACTGCATAAAAATTCTTTTATTTTGGAAACAATAACACTCAGAAAACAGGCTGAGTGTGGGTGACAGGCCACCCATGCACTGATGTGTGCTATGAAATGAAGACCGTGTAGCAAGGCAGATGCTAAAAGCATAAATGACAGCTGCTAATAAAACTTGGTGTCTGCAAGGTTTTTAGGACCCAGGATACCACTGGGATAAAGAGTTTAAGAGAGGCGGTCACAGCCAGTGTTACATTGCACATAGCAGCTGCCACCGAGTGTGTGCCTGTGGAAGGTGTGAAAGCAAAGCTCACAAGTTAGTTCCCAGAGCCACCGCCTCCCTGAAGGGCAGCAGTTGGCAGGAAGAGTCGTCTGAGTAAATGGAGTGACTCACACCGAACAGAAATAGTAAGCCAGGCCAGGGAGCTGGTGAATTGTTACCATTACTCCTCAGGTGCCCTGATCTCCTTTTCCTTCTCCTTAGGTAAACTAATTAGAAATCTGGAAGTTTTCTGAGTAAGAATTAATGCAGAAAATTAGAAATTTTATTCATATTTCTTCTTTCATCACTCCAGTTACTCTTACAGCCTCTTGTCTTTGAATGCCACTATCCTGAGGCAACTAGGAGTCGGCAAATAGAGAATGTCTTTGGAAATAAGGCATAATTCTGCTTAAGTACCATTTCATTTCTGCAGTAGTCAAATTTTACTGTGTTCTCTGCAATGGCATTGAATTTGAGAAGTCAGAAAACCCAGGTTTTATTTTAGGATCACATATTAGACACATGACCGTGATCATGTCATTTAACCCAAGGCTCGGTTTCCTCATTTCTAATATAGGACTAATCACATTTACCCTGATTACCTCGCAGGACAGTTGTGGGTATCATATTGAATATTGTGTGGGAAATCACTTGTCATTAAGAAAATGCTATTTAATCCAAGGCCCTATTTTAAAAAATACATTCTCAGCTCAAACCTCACTGTCTTGTAAATCCTTCTTGGACCTCTTCTTTCGCCGAGGCTGGCAGAGGCTCATTCCCCCTCTGGAAGCACCATCCTGAGTGCAGCTGGGCACATAACCGCTCAGCTCAAGGCTGCATCTCCAGCCCACCTCGTGTGTCTGTGTAACCAAGGTCTCACCAATGGTATGTGACCACAGGGCTACGTACTACCTTCAGATCATTTCAAGGATGGCTCGTGCCCTCCCTGTCCCTTTCTCCTCTCTTGCTTGCTGGATTGTAGTCCTCATAGAGGGAGCTGGAAGAGTCATCTCAGAACACCAAAATAGACACAACAGGTGAGGCTGGCAGAGCAGTAGGACAGAAGGATCCTGAGTCACCAACACTGTGGGGCTACTGCTACAGCCCTAGGCTGTCAGTGCTGACTATTGAGTAAGAAAGAATCTTCTATTTGTTTATGCTACTGTAATTTTGGTCTTCATTATGGCAATGTCCTAATGGGTGCAGTCTAATTAATATATGCCTATCTCTACTGTAGCACTTATCACAATGTGTTATTTTACTATTATCTTCTTAGCTGACATGTCAGGTCTTTGAGACCTGATGTCCTGGAGGGCAGAGGCCAGAGTGACCAGCCATTCATGTGTGCACAGCTCCAACGGCAAGGCCTGGCTCACAGCAGACTCTAAAATGTTTGAATGAATGCAAAATCATTAAAAAGAAAGAATAGATAAATGAGGAATTTTAAGAAAATCTACATTATAATCATAATAATTATAATTTTCCAGCATGCTAATATTTTCATTTTCTGCCATTTAATTTTCTGCTATAATTTGGGGCTTGTTGAAGTCTAGCCCCAAGTCAACTGTTTTATGTCATATTTCCCTACTTCTAATTTCTTTTTTAAAATATATTTTATTGACTATGCCATTACAGTTGTCCCATTTCCC